>KK113781.1:210111-293304 GCA_000611955.2 Stegodyphus mimosarum
GAACCTCGTTGCTTGACACCTTCGAAATCGATAAAGCTTTTTATACGCCAACGCGAAGCTGATAATATTTTTGCTTAGTTTTATAATTGACACTGCCGAGTGCCTCTTAGTCCGACGTACCGCTTAATCTATTTATTAGTAATTGAAAGATTATAAATGCCTATAATTTTGAGATATTTAGCAAACCAAGATCACTATGGTTGTCGTTTTAAAATAAATCTGAAATAAATTTGAGCAATGTGAATGAAAATAGAAAATTTTTATGCATAATATCATTCGAAAAGCACTTTTAGTTATGGTAATATGAATCAGTTCCCCTTCGAAAACCCACCGTTAAGACATCTTTGCCTACTAAAGGTCTGGTAATCATTTTGTAGTTAACTATTAACTCTCCATGCTCTCTATTGATATAAAGAGTAGTAATTAATGAACTATATGAAATTATTTATATTTGCTATTATTAAATTCTATTTGAAAGTTTTTATTAACTGATATGTCAAATAAGAGTACGACTCATTTTATAGCATCGAGTATAACCTACATTCATACATAGCAAGTCAAAAACTCAAACTAAAAAAAATACTTAAAAATATTTACGTCGTAACTCAAGTAAAGGTAACATATTAACCCAAATCGGTGAACAAAGTAAAATAACGTATCCGAGAAAGAACTCTTCTTCAGCGTTCTGAGTGCAGTTTTATTTCACCATCTGTTTATTTAAAACTCATTCCACAATAAAGAATTGTTCCCATATAATATGTTTACAGTTTTCATTAAAAAACGTTTCTTACATTATTTCCCCAAGATTCGCTTTCTAACTGACCTTCGCCCCCCAACAATTAAACTCAAAAGAGCTAATAGCGAAAATACATGTCGCCATTCGCAGTTACAAAAAACCGGCTTGCCATCCTAACGTGGTTGTTTGGGCGTGGTTAACTGGCGAGATGGGAGATTATAGGGTGTCTCTTTGTTGCTATGGTAACTAGATATCGTCACCGATAAGTAAGGGATAGTGATCACTTAGCTTAATTTAAAAAGAAATGTACATAAACTGATATGAAAATATGCTCACTTTTTATATAACAAATAATAGGAATGGGTTTAATTAAAATTAATACATCTCAACTGAAATCGTATAACTTACTTTAAACTTTGACAAAAACTTTTAATTTTAATGAATTAAAGCTTATTAATACCTAGAACGAACGACTTCCTTTTAAATATTTTGGATTTCAAACGACTTTGGCACATTCTTGCACATAAAAAAATGGAAAAGCTCTCATTACAAAGTGCTGTCTAAATTTCGAATGAAGAAATGAAAAAAAATATGCTATGATTCTTTGAATTAAAAGAAATTACCAGTTATGGCGAATAATTCTTCAAACATCATATATCAAAAAATATAATTTATTAGAAAAGGTACTGTTAACTTTTTCTTCTGCTTTTTTTTTTCATCTAAACAAATTCAAATATGTTTTAGTTAGAAAAGATCATAATAAATTAAGTGTACAATAGACATTCCAGAAAAGGAATTTCTATCTTTTAAGAACAGTAAACTATTCTTTTAAAGACGCATTTATCATTCAATGTGGATCCTAGAAAAGAATTTGCTCATTAAATTATTAAGCATAAAATATTGGTTGTCAACGAAAATCGTGGATAAGGGATATATCTCAATATGTATTAGGCCTAGTGGCCATTTTGCGCAGGAATGTAGAAATGCCATATTGTACACCCCAGCGATACATGTTTAGGAAAGCTGTGACCTGCTTTATGAAGCTATGCAGTTTATCTCGGTAAGGTTATTAAGAGGTAATGAAGTGGTGGGTTATTAAGTATGTATGTGATAAAAATGATTTTCATGAAGTGGTACAGTATCTCAGAATTAATACTAAACTCTAAAAGAAAAGGGTAGAAAAAAGAAGAAAGAAAAAGAAAAGGGTAGAAAAGATCCTTAAATAAGAATATAGTTTCTAGATATCTTCAGAAGAGGACATATTATTGAAGACAATATAAAATTTATGTTAAATTGAAAACAATTTTAATTCAGGAAAAACGCGTGCATTTAGTAGGTGCATCCGCATGTTTTAAAATGTATCGAGTTTGGAAAATACTTTGCTTTTTATCCTGCGTGTAAGATCTAGCGCATTCTAGAGTGGTGCTTCGCAGATTTATGTCTTCATGTGGCCTCTTATAGAAACCATATGTTAATGGCGTTCGAAGAGAGAATAGTGTCCAAACTTTACTGGCTGACATGTTGTCAGGCAAAATTATTATTTCTTTTATTTATTTTTACTCTGAACGCATAAAACATTGTACATTACAAACGGCGCTGGCAAAAATAAGTAAATTCAACATTGTATGCATGAATTAACAACCAAAAACAAGGAACGGTAATCTATAGGCTTCACTAAAATAAATAATTTCACTGGCCAAGCTATCAAAAGAAGGTCAGGGGAAAATTAAATGTTTCACGTACTGCGGTACGTTTTTTGAGCAATTACACAAATTGTTTGATATCAAACTGAAACTCAGCAGGTAATTTGCAAATTTATCGCGACCAGATAAAAGCTGAGATACTTTAAAGAAGAAAGTCTCACAACAAAATGCTTAGAATTAAAAATTAAGCTTGTCATCTCCTATAATCTTATTGGCATCACGGAAGAATTAAAACTTACTGTTTAATGGATTCGGCTACTTCTCAGATCGCTATTAAGAAAGTTTTTTTACAATTTTTGATGTTAACAAAAGTACTTAGTGCTAATTTTGAAAAGCTGCATTATTTTTAAAGAGATTTGCTCCCATTTTAATGAAACTGAGATAACTTCCGTAAATTTAAAAACATTGGTCATATCATGTAGCGTCAAAGCAGTTTCATATGCACGTGTACAAAAGTAAGTTATACCCTAATTAATTTGTAGGTTTAGGATCATTGGCTTTCCTTGGCACATTTTATATGAATGGTGTCAAACAGAATATACAGATATTTAAAACAAATAATATTCATTTGGTAAAACATTTTGATTTAAAGAGCCAGCGGAAAAGAGTGCAGTATTAATACATCAATATAAAGTGAAAAAAATATGCAGCTACGTAAAATTTTAAAAAAGGAAAATACAGACATATATAAATGTTTCGTACGAAAACGAAACATTTTGCTATTCTTGCTTAAAAGATATTCTATCACGTAGATACAACATTGTTAGACACGTTAGTTAATACCATCGAACTGCTTTCTTATTTATTACATATAGAAATGTGTCCTTTGTAAAAAACGATAATTCTGTTCTCTGTAAACCAGGTACCAATAAAATTAGCATGAAGAAAATGGTAGGAAAGTCTATAAAAATTCGCTTTATTGACAGCAAGAGACAAACTCTGAGTTATGGAATAACAAAATAATACCATCAGGGTTTACATTACTAAAGTTTGCAAAGTACTATACTACAGGGTTTGCTCTTGTGTGAAGTCACTGACTTCTAGTTTGCTAAAAAAATTACTTCTTCGTGTCTTTGTTTCTCCAAATTCTGTAAGTAAGTGACGTCAGTGTTGGGAAGAGTGTTTGTCTACTGATCTTAAAGGTCAGTGAGAGTTCTAGTAACAACATTCTTCGAGATACATCAGTGTGTTGTAGACAGCCTTTGTTTTCATCGGGAAAAGATGTAACTGAACGATGAAACATATTGTCAATTTCAGTTATTTTGCTTTTAATAAAGAATAATCTGTTAGATGTAAAACCTCATTAACTAAAATAATCAGCCATTTCATTTATTAGTCATACTTCCCATATAAGCATTCTCAAGGAGAATAATATAACACATAAAACATTTCGTCGTCTGTATATGTAAAACTGTCAAACATGTGCAATGAAGTAGGCTAGCATACTCTTGAAATCGAGACACAATCAGTCCCATCTAAATCTTACACGGTGATCAAGTATGAACACTCTAATATAATAATCATACATACCGAACTGTACGATACGTATTAGAAATTTAATACCTGAAAATGAAACTATGTTTTAACCAAACGTTGTCCATTATTCTTTACTTTTATACATTTAAGTCCCCAAAATCATATTTTACCTCAAATACTTAAAAATACGACTTTTCGAGATTTAAAATCTCTCACGAACCATATCACTTCTATTTTGTGCATAGAAAAGTGATTTAACATTTAGTAAAATCTGTAGAAATTCTGTAAATCTTCATGGAGAAAATCAGCACTGTACTTGTCATTTTCTTCTTCGTCGTTCTCCATATTCTTTGCAGATTGTGAGATAACTTTGAAAATCTTGGAAATTAAAAGAAATAAACGTATTACAGCTTTCAGCAAGGTAACGTTTGTAAATGTCGATAATAATACGGATGTAGAACTGGCGGACACATGCGAAGTGTTATTTCCAGGTTCATAGCCCGCAGGAAAGGCAATTCAGATAAAAATATGTATTTCATTTCAAATAATTTTCCTAAGCTATTCATGCGGAAACTTTTGGAGTGAGAACGCGATTTACAAGCGATTAATGCTGTAAAACGAATGTTTGGAGAAAGATGGATATGAGAATATGTAATATTATTTGCTGAGAATCTATTTGAACCCAAAATTGCAAACAATAAATAATAAGGAACGATAAATTGAAATTCTACTGTATTAATGTTCAGAATAATAATGTCTGTTTTCTAACTTGAGTTCAGTAGAAGTGAAGGCAAAAAGAGTTCAAGCGTAAAATACTTTAAAGTGTAAAAGTCAATCGACGTATAATGCATGAAGTAATTTTAGCCTACAACTTATGCTTTTGCTGGTTAGCTATCAGTACATCAATTGCTTGCCTCAGTTACGAGTTTGTTTACTACACTGTGAATAGAATATTTGGTGCCTTAAACAGTACCGTAGCGAAAGGTAACGATAAATACATAGACTAGAAACACGTTATGAGAAAATCTTTATCAATATATTTCTCGCATAAAAGAAATAAAATCAAGCGCGCAGCAGGTATGATTTAGTCCTCTCAAAGTAAGTGCATTTTTCTTCTCTTGTTACTAAAATCTGGTTAGTAGAGTTTGCAGTTTAAAAAATACTTCAAATTTTATCTTATTTGTTACAATATAGAATACAGCGGAAATATGCACTTATATGCAATATACACTGAAGTGACAAAAGTCATGGGATAGCAATATGCAAATATACAGATGGCAGTAGTATCGCGTAGAAAATGTATAAATGCGAAGTGTTTTGGCAGGGCTTTCATTTGTGTTCAAGTGTGAACAGGCTTTGACGTGATTATGGCCGCACGACGAGAATTAACAGACTTTGAACGCGGAATGGTAGTTGGAGCTAGACGCATGGGTCATTCCATTTCGGATATCGTTAGGGAATTCAACATTCCGAGATCCACAGTGTCAAGAGTGTGCCGAGAGTATCTAATTTCAGTCATAACATCCCACCATGGACAGCGCAGTGGCCGACCACCTGCACTTAACGACCGAGACAAGCGACGTCTGCGTAGAGTTGTCAATGTTCACAGACAAGCAACACTGCGTCAAATAACCGCAGAAATCAATGTGGGACGTATGCGGCGAAATTTGTCTTCCTTGGGCAATGCCAGCAGAAGACCGACTCGAGTGCCTTTACTGACAGCACGACATCTCCTGCAGCGAATCTCGTGGGCTCGTGAGCATATCGGTTGGTCCCTAAACGAATGGAAAACCGTGGCTTGATCAGATGAGTCACGATTTCAGTTGGTAAGAGCTGATGGTAGAGTTCGAGTGTGGCGCATACCCCACGAAGCCATGGACCCAAGTTGTCAACAAGGCACTCTTCAAGCTGGTGGTGGATCCACAATGGTCTGCGCTGTTTTACATGGCATGAACTCGGCCCTCTGGTGCTACTGAACCGATCATTTACTGGAAATGGATACCTTCAGCTACTTGGAGATCACTTACAGCCATTCATGGACTTCACGTACTCAAACAACGATGGGATTTTTATGGATGACAATGCGCCATGTCACCGGGTCACAATTGTTCGCGATTGGTTAGAAGAACATTCTGGACAATTCCAGCGAATGATCTGGCCACCTAGATCGCCCGACAGGAATCCCATCGAACATTTATGGGACATCATCGATATGTTAGTTCGTGCCCAAAACCCTGCACCGTCAACACTTTCACAATTATGGACGTCTATAGAGGCAGCATGGCTCAATATTCCTGCAGGGGACTTCCAACGACTTGTTGAGTCCATGCCACGTCGAGTTGCTGCACTTCGCCGGGCAAAAGAAGGACCGACAAAATATTAGGAGGTATCCCATGACTTTGTCACTTCAGTGTCTATATTGTTTTCATGAAAAGTGTTGAATCTAAGGTATTAATTATTCCGCCGAAGAATTTTGCAAATACACAGAGCCGAATACGTAAGCGTACACTTGCGTGTCTAGCGAAGCTGTGATTGAGGAGGAGATATAAGCGCGCGAGAAATTTTCAGTGATTTGTGTGTTCGTACACCTTCACGACATTCGCAGTGTTTCTCGCAAGAGCTGGGAAAATTTTCGAATGTATCAGGTAAAGTGAGTGGACACGAACATGTCGATGATGGAATAAAATGGAAAATCAGTAGATTGGAGGCAGGCCAATTACAAACGCAGGTGGCAACAGAGTTCAATGTAACTCACGGTGTCGTCTGAAAATTGTGAAAACAATTTCAGGACACTGTTCCCATATCGAGAAGACCTGGACAAAGTCGACAAAATCTCCCATAAATCGTAATTTGGAACTTAGCGATACAGGACTATTACAGCGTGACGATACAGGACTGTTGCGACTTCACAGGTCTCACGTAAGCTGCACGCTGCCACTGGAAACTTAGTTTCATGTTCTACAGTTCCCCGGGGGCTTCATGAGTTAGGGCTGTGTGCTGAAGACCATATGTTTGATTCCCACTCACATCAGCATACAAGACAGCGCGTTTAGCGCGGTACAAGATGTGTTTTGGACATGTGGAGCACTGTACTATTTACAGATGAGTCCAGATTCAGTCTGGGCACAAATCCTTGGCGTACCTGTACCTGGAGAGAGCCTGCTGGAAGAGGTGGAGGTGTAATGATTTAGGCAAGCCTTATGTTGGACGGCCGCACACCCGTGCATGTGTTTGACAAAGGTTTCCCGACTGTTATGAGGTACTAAGAGCAGACCTTAGAGCCCTGTTTCTGCTTTTTAGGAAAGCAGTTGGCTCTGGGTTACTGTTAATGCCAGACAACTCTCGTCTACATAGGGCTCAGCTGGATAATGATTACGTGGAAAGGGAGGTTTTTCTTCGCATGAATTGTCCAACCAGATCTCCTGACTTTAACCCTTTAGAGAATACCTGAGACACACTTGGAAGAGCAGTTTCACCTCGCCATTCCGCTCCGAGAAACGTCCCGGTCTTGAAACCTGCCTTGTTGCCGGAGTGGGATCAACTGCCACAGGGATTCCTGAACTTCATCTTAAGTATAACTATGTACACTGTCCTTGAGTCAGTTAGTGGATCATAATTTATCCTAGAATCAGTTAATGCTCTCGGTGCTTAATTAACGAAAGTTAAATGTGATCCTAAGGCAAAGGTTTAAATTCCAAAGTGTCCTGAAATTTTCTTTTTCCGTTTTCGTGCGTACAATATAATAATATAATTTTACCCTTTAGTTTAATACCATGTACAAAACTGTCATTTGTCTACTTTTAAATGGCTTGTTTTTTGCTTTACTTTTAGATACCTGTAGTGCAAGAAGCAGACGTTTCAGAGCTTAGTGAAGTCATGGTATGTAAACAAATAATTTTATAACTTGAACTTTTGCGTAATTTTTCAAAAGAAAAGATTTCGTGAAGAAAACAAACTGCGGCAGTATATAGTATTAATATATAATTTTTATTCAAAAACAATATAGTATATGCATTTGTTTCGCTGCGCGTTGGAAAAATATAATTTTCCAAAGACTTGTACAGAGTGAGAAATTGTTTGCAGTTAATACATGAATTACACACAGCGTCAAGAAACTTCCATTTTTTGCATTTATCTGACTATTAAATATAGCGATATAGAAAACTTTTATGCAGGGATAGTAAATATTGTAAGTCAAAATGCTACTGAAAAAAATTACTAAATTTGCAATACTAAAATATAAATTCTTATATCATTTTAATCAATTTGTGTTGACGAACAAATGCGTTTAAGTTAAAAAAAGTTAAAATTCTTTTATATGTAAAATTTTAATATTTATTTGCTGAAATAACAGTTTATATAAAAGAAACATATATTGAAAGCAAATAAAGTATGTTTTCTACATTTACATCAGAATGTAACCTTGCACTTAAGATTCATATCACCTACAGGACTTTTACCTAATGAATTTAAAACGAAATATACCTGAGCTATATAATCAGTATTACAAAACACCATAATATTATTTGCAACAAGCATGTTATATGACAGCATTTTGAATTACATCTATATAAACAGTTAGAATGCTCTTAAAGTTATGTATTTTTATTACTAGCAATTCTGTTAGTATAAGCATTCAATAAACTCTTATTTTATAGAACAATATGCTTATGAGCTAAGATACTTTGAAACTTAATAATTTCAGATTTCCTAATTTTAATACTTTTATCAGTATGTTTAGATATTTTTTCATAATTCATACTTTTGTTAGTCCAGTCAGCTATGCTGACCAATAATGAAATTCTGCTATGTGCGTTATTTCCCGCCAACATTAGCTGTTTTCTCATACAGCATTATATGAAAAAGGCAGGCTCTAATTTAAGCTATGCAATATACCCTTTCGAACACAGTTTTTATCAGGTCACTATTATTGAGAAAATGTGCAATTTTTTTTTAAACCTGATATACTAAGCAACTTAAAGGCAAGTCTACAGTGTTACATCAACCTCTTAGTAGTCCTTGAACTCGCAGAAAACATAAGCGTCATCTCTAACGCCATTAAAGTTGCAAAATATTAAGTTTTTAACGCATATTACCCACATTCTGCCTAATCTACTGTAGTAATTACATTCTAATGTATCTTGGGGTCAAGTGAAAATAACTTGTCGTAGACAATGCTTATTGATCATTCAGACAAATAAAGACCTATATCAATTTCTAAATAAGACTTACTCTATTGCCCTCAAAACCCATTCAATTCGTTGCTATACAAGATTGGATTAAATAAATCTTCCTCCAAGGAATATTTTGAATAAAATTATTTTAACTGAACCATAATCCTTAACGCAATGCAATAATTCTGTCCAACAAAGTTGCGCACAGTTGAATAAGAGAAGCGGAAAGGAGTTGAAATTTAATATCTCTCATGATTAAAATCCGGGAAGACATACTCTGGATGTTACATATTCATTTATATTCCCTCGAAATCAATTGCAGCTATGCAAATCGACGTCGCTCGTGATTCGGGATGGCCAATTTGGCAAAGCGGAGTTTCTGTTGTGTAAATATATGCACATAGACGCTCGGAGAATACGGTACACGTGCATATATATAAGGTTTAATATTCTGGAGATAGATGAATAGATCATAATAATCTGTTGAAGCTTGGCAAACGAACTGAAGCATAAAAATGTTACATTTAATTCCAATAAGTGAATAAATGATTAAATTCGGACATCCAGATGCAGTCCATATTATTATCTTCATTTCGAATCTAATTCATTTCATAGGTGTGGAGTTGCAAAGCCGATTCCAAAAGTCACTAAGATCAATTCAACGTGACCGTCACATTGTCGTTCATAAAAGGGAAGAGAGTATTCTCATATTGAAAATATCCTACCCAATAATTTTCTAGTCTGATCATTTGAAATGAGGAATGCTTCAGTTGAAATGACATCGAATAACATGTTGTATGGACAAAGGCAAACCATAAAATGTATGATGTATTGCGCAAACGTTTACAGAGGTTGGACAATTTTCTTGTAAAATAATTGAAAGATGGACAAAACATCCTTTCTTTTCTGTGTTTTTTATTTATAAACTTCATAAAAGCACTTCGTATGGATTACGCCTGAAATTTTATTTTTTGCTTGTGCTATCAAATCACATTCCTAATCCATGTGCTTAGTCCAGATTAAAATAGTCAGCTTATTTTCAGCAACATAAAACATTCATCTTTAAATTTTACAAGCACCATTGTAAATACAAAAAGAATCACACTCCACTTCGCTTTCACAGCTTTCATTTTTAAAAACTTATGAAAGCATACAGCGCAACAATATTTCTAGCCATGAATTTCATTTTATGTTATTTCATTCCTGTATATGTTAAATATATATCATTTTGTTGAATTAAACGTTTCTAGTATAAATAAGACACATCTAAGTAATTTAACATATAGAAGATAGTTTATTTTCTGCTTAATAATCACTATAATAAAATTCAATACTTATATGATAATTAGGTGCAAGCTGATTACATGAGACAAAGGAACGGTGAAAGAATTGAAAGGGGGGTACTAGATGGTTTTCTTTCGTCAGAGAGGATATATGTCAGAACCCCATTTTCATGCAAAAAAAAATTTATACTTCCTTCCTGAAGAAGAAATTAATTCACTACTTTTCTTATCAAAAAAGTAAAATTCACAAAAGTTTTATATGAAGTGTGTTTCTTCACAACATTTAATGAATGCATCTAAATAAGTTTGCCTCTGTTTCGACATGGCTATTAAATTGGCAGCATTTTATTTGTTGTCATTAAACGTTTCTGCGAGCTAACAAATATTATTTAAACACAGATGTTTAAAACTAGAAACAAGAAAACACTAACAAGAAAAGCTTTATTACAAGATTTTCTAACCTCAGTCGGAACACAGGAACTATAGGCATTCGTTTTTCGTGCTAAAATCTTATTCAGCTTAACGTATTTTTATTTATTTACGTTTAATTTTCTTTCTCAAGAAAATTAAATTCAAAACTAAATATGTCAGATTTCTGAACTACCAACATTTTGTTAATCAGCTCTCAAACGTGCATTATAAAAATATTGTGCGTACTTCCTTTTCGCTAAATGGGAAATAAGAAAAGTGCCAACACGAATTATCTTGAATGAATGCACGCGTTTAGCCTGTAAAAAAGTTTCCTTATCTTCTGGCTTAGTTATTCTGTTTTCCATTCAACACCCTCAATTCAGTTAAAACCTCATTTTACTGAAAACAAACCACTTAAGCTTTATAGGGAGTTGATTAAAATTCTCTTAATAAGATTTGAGATAATTATTACTTTTTGCTTATGACCCTCCAGCTTAAATTAATTTACTTCTAGGACAATTTTTCTTCTAAAACATTGCTTCAACACGCTAAAAATAAATAATCAGGAGGAAAGTTCGTAATTATACTCAAAGATTATCTTTTCAGCGTGTTATTACGAGGTGCTTTGCTAGATAATGTCTGCATTGCGTGTAAGACTTTACTTTCAACGTTAGAAGGTACGTTGAGTGGCTCACAGTTGTTAAAATGTTAAAAGAAGCAGGGAGGATTAACACATGGGGGTCAATTACTTTGTCACTATTTCCGCCGGGAAATGAAAGGCGAACATCTTTATTAGCTAAATGTTTTATAAAGTTAAGCGGCTCTGAAAGTTTTTGATATGGGAGAAGGAAAAGCCTAAGTAGGCGGACTATACATTTGTCGTGCATTTCAAAAAGCATAATGAGACAGTTTCAGTTTATGGCACGAATTTTGCATTATTTAAATTTTATCAATTTTCTTTTTTTCAGAAGTAATTCTTCCCTAAATATGAATTTTGATATCTATCAATTAAGTTTATTCACTTTCAAAAAAGGCTTCATTTGGCTCGGGAAAATTTTATTACCTGCATCTCTGAGATTGTATTTTTTATCTTGTATACCTAATATATTCTTTACCTTCTATATCAGACATTCTTTATCGATCAAAGTTAAACATTGCGTGTATATGTGTTAATCTCAGTTTTAACTACAGGGTTACAGCAAAGTAAATGTCTATGAGGTACAATTAAAATCTGTTAGGGAATATGACATGAAAAAATTCTTTAGGAACTTAAGTAACGGCTATTGGTATGGCAACGCCTAGAGCTAATATTTCGCATTGTGTTAAGTTCTATCAAGTTTTGTTGCTAGCATTTTTAGCTGCATAAGGATGAAGAAATATCAATCTTAACAGTGAAGAAATAGTTGACAAATTTCCTATATTTAGTAGTTTTGAAAACATCTCTGAATATCATGAACATTTTTAAAGACTTTAAAATAACCTAACTGTTACATATGAACCTGTTACATAAAATAACCTGTTACGTATGAATTCTCCCTTCGTCTTAAATTCACAGTAGTGTTAAGTATTGCAATCAAAATGGCCCCAAAATCAACTTCTAGAACTTTCGAAAGGAGGAAAAGAAGATTTTTAACAATATCAAACTTTTGTCAAAAATATGAAAATTCAAATTTCTTATCTCATGCGCAAAATGCTCAAAATTTTTTAGAAACCATACAAGATCTGGCCTTCTTAGGTAGCATGCAATTAAACTAGAACTCTAAAAGACAACTGGTGAATATTCACTGTGTACAGAGTAAAGCAGAGACGTTGAAAAGATGTAAGGGACCCTTTATTAATAAAAATAAAATTTAACAGACGGCATCAACTCGTGCTTACAGAAGCCAACGCTTCTGGCTTTAAATCAAAGATAATGGATAAACTAAAAATAATGAAATTTAAGACTAGCCCAGCGGCTTCATAGTTTAAAGCGCGCAAATTGGCTCTGACCGAAATCGGCACAAACAAGCGTAGTGGTGAGAATAACTCAACGTCGCGGATTGCTGATCGCTAGACAATAAAAGTTAGCAACGTGGCCTACAATCAGGCAGAACATGCTCTGATTTTCCTCTTCAAAAACCTTTCTTTAAATAATTCCTTCTTTCTTTATAATTTGAATAGCGTGAGCGCTGGAAATACTGCATTCTGACAGGAAAAGGAAAATGAGGCTGATAGGAAGGAAACTAACATAAAATAATTGGTTAGAAACTTAAATGATACGTTATAACCAATTACAAATATATCTAAATTTTTCAGAACATTTTCAGATAATTTTTTAATCTTTTTATTCTACATAGTTTCTGCTTCTTGGCAGCAATAATGCATGTTAAAGACATTGTTTTATACATTAGCAAAGTTTACCTACTTAGATTATGTTAAACAGATAGGGACTGTTTGCCTAAAAGAGGTATGCTTTCACAGACGATCTTCTAATAAAAATTGACTCATATTCATATTGCATACAGAAAAAGTGTAAAAACGCTCACACCTAGTGAACAAGGCACACTAGTCTTTATAACAAAAAACTTCCGTTTTCTTATGACTTTCTTACGACATCTAATTCTTCTTCCTTCCGCGAGATGGTATTATCTTGTTCGTTGTTCTACAGGACAGCTTAGGTCAGGAGCCGTCTCGTCGGGTAGAGTAGAGTATTTTTGGATTTATTTTTGCTACGGCTGGAATTTTAAATGCGTCAGTTTTAATGAATCTTCCTGATGAATCAACTTCCATTATGAGAAATGGTTTATTTTAGCTACATCTTGAATTAAATATTTTCTTCTTACTTACTTCGTAATTTCGTAGTGTAACTGGAAGTACGTCTGGCTAGCATACCGGCGAGGGTATCGCAGATTTATTATGTTTGCTGTTTCAGAAACTAACGGACCCTACAAGAGGCATCCGAAATAAAAACTTGGTGGATAATGCTGCATGAGTACTTGGATTTGACAAGCGGATTCCCTCCTAACCACTCTCCATTTAAGTGAGAGGATGGGGTAAGGAATTTTCTCCTTCCTTCCCGCGCGCCTTTGTTGTTTAATTGGAAACATGTCAGAAGCAGTAGGAAGGTCCGGATTTCGTTTCCCGGCAAGGACATTGATAATTTATTACGATTTCTGCTTCGGAAAATCTAATAGAATCTACAAAACTATTTATTTCGAATTGGTAACACACTGACAGGCTTATTTTCAGCTGATCTCCCATCCGTATGAGTATCTGCGAATGGACTGGTGTTAAAGAGTTTTCGTAGCTTTCCCCTTCTGAAAGTAAATATGATATTGCTCGCGACAATTCTCCACAACGCCATCTCTTCCCTTAGATAAATAGCCCTTGCGTACTTTGCTTTAAATATATATACACCAACTAATAGATTCTTTGACATTCTATTTTGTATTGTTGTGCCGGTGTTATGAAATTCCTTAACTAATTATTACTGGCTATCAAACAGCACGCAGAAATTAAACTTGTGTGTTAATTTTTAGTTACGTTGTTGAAGTATCCTTTGTTTCAAAGTAATCTTTAATTAAGGTTATTGTTTTATGTTACCAGAAGGAGATGGCTTGATACAAATTTTGCATTAAATGAAAGCCTTTCCTAAATTAACCACGTTTAGATGTATAATAATTAAATAAAGTCATACATGCGTAATACATAGTTAGCAACGTTTATGTACTAATCAAATCATTTTGAGTATCCGCTAAAATAATTGCACTGAGAAAAACTTTTTCACATTTTAGCCCTACTGTAAAATGCTGATTTCAGCTCTACTGTTTACCGTAAAATCATTTCTGTTTGTTTTTGCCTCCCCGCCGCTATGTCATGTCATCCGGCTAAAAAAATGGTCTTCCTTTTACTATTACGTATTTTGCGTTCTCAGAGTTTGTTCCTCAGAATCTCTGCTTGGTAACGGGCTCAATTATTTGAAATCAGTTGCCATTGTTGAGAATTTTCTCCCGTGGGCATTCATAAAGCTTTAAAGAAAGTTTCATCTTGCCATCAAAGAAGACATTCCGCTGTTAGAAATAACATTAATAATTTTGTCGTATTTCTATTTCATCCTTTTGTCAGTTACAAAATTGCACAGACACTCCAGAAGTAAGTTCAATTTTCAAGTCATTTTCTCGCCTATTCATAAAATCCATGGTTTGATCCTTAAAGATTCTATTTTTGACTTTATTTCTTGGGGAATTTATAACACATTTTGTTGGGCTTAAGGTACATAGGCAAAAAAACTAAAAGAGATTTAAAATTTTATATCAAAGAGCACAAATCTTATGTCCGAAAAACCGAAATTAACAAGTCTTCGATAGCCAATCTTAGCCGGAAAAATATTTACAGTTATGACTTGGGTTTGCAAGAATTCTCCCAAAAGCTTTTATCATTTGTGAATTGTATTTTCTTGAAAATTTTCACAAAAATTTATCTTGTCTAGTTAATGACTTTAATTCCAGTCTAGTTCTTCTAATTTTGTTTAAATTCTGTTAATTTAGTTTTTCCCATTTCATTACATTTCTGTCAATAGATAGACGACCTGCTTGTTCGTTTTACTCCTTTTGGGCATAAATACAACCGTGGCTTTTCCTTCGTTGCAGATTTCTTTGTTTCTGATGGAAAGGTGCTTATACCCGTTTGCTCTGATAATCGACAGACTCTTGACTAAGATCTACGCCAAACATAAGGTTGTTGCTATGCCTAAATTTAATAATTATTGCATTACAAACGTCAAGTCAATAAAGCTCGCGAAATAACACAGGTTTACCAAGTGGCTAGAAAAATTGGCGAGAAAACTATTGGCAATAAAGTGTTCCTCAGTATATTATTAATTTTGGCAAATGGATTAACGTAAATAAAGCACAATAAGTAAAATACTGGATAAGAATGTTTTGGAAAACGAAAGAGAAGATAACAAAACAGCAGAAATTCTTCACAGTGCTCGGCTTCCGTAGTAACTAAAAGGAAATGAAACTGGCCTGGTTATTCAAAGCTGAGATATCAGAGGTTAAAAGTTAAATTCCATAAAGTTACGCATCCGCTCTTCTCTCAGCTTCGAAATAGAGCTTCATTTGATAGGTTCAGATTTCTTGGGTATTTGGTGTCGTTTTTTCTGAAACAGAAATTTGTAAAACCTTTAGGTATATTATTAACTTCTGTGGATATTAGGAAAATAATTTCTTCTTGGAGGGGACAAACGTTTGTACAAATATTTTTAATTCTGATTAACCGATTAAAATATTATTAACTATTACTCTTATGAAAATGTTAGACAGCTAGTTGATCAATATGTGAATGAAGAAGTCATATCAAAATGAAGAAGTCTTCTTGTATCAAATAATTTAATTTGCTTATAATTAGTTATATTTAAATCTAGATACTGAATGCTTACTTGATTGGAATATGTTTTATTGAGTATTAAACAGTATCTCTAAGAAAGAGATCAATATAGGTAGACAGAGAAGGAGAAAATTAAATAGATATGTCTACTTCAGAATATTTCAAGTCTTTGATAAAATATTAGCAGTCTCATATTGTTATTCCTAACAAGATCTTTTCTAAATAATTTCTTTGCATACACTGTCTGAATTTTCATGGCTAAGTAAATTTAACTTTTTAATTTTATGATTGAAATATGACGCAAAGTACCATGAACTAAGAATAACTTTTATATAATTACTGCATAATGTTTTATATTGTTGCTCGGTGCTTTACTATTTTGGCGTTTAAAGCGAAGAAAAAAATACGAATTCTTAGGCTTTATTTTAAACACTGCTAGAGATAAATACCATTATAATTTAGATTTGATACTATACCAATATTTCCCCAAACTGCTAAGATTGCTCTTTCTTAGTAACTTCAAAATTATGATTATAGGATGTGATATTAAGAAACGAACATACAATATATAATTAAAAAAATATTGATAGATAGAAGCTCTACTTTAAATACTTTTAGTATCAAAACAGGATACATAAATATAGAAATGATACCCTAGGATACATCAATATAGTTAAAGTTTAGGATTAATATGTGAAAAATTGTAATTATTTCCATTAAGCTGAGTTTCTAAAATACTACAATGCAGCATGAAAAAAGGATTATTTGTTTTTAAGATTTCGATGTTTTGATAGTTTCTTAAGTATTTTGATAATTTATTAAATTCTGTAAAATTTACATGAATGGGGTAACTCTCATTAAATTTGCTTTTACATTTGTAAACCATTTAAATCTATTAATTTCATAGCGAAGCTACTGTCGAACTTTCAGAGTACTTCTAATCTATCAAATATTTACACTGATAGACATAATCATTTGTAATACAGACACATTAAATACAGTAAAATGAAATGCGGTTTTTGCGATTGAGAGTTTAAAATTGCATGAGATCACTTCCAGCCGCAATTTATAAAGTTTATAGTAACGGTTTTTGTTGTACTAATTAGTAAAACATAGAGTTACATATTTCTATCTTTTCTTGCCTTCAGACGCAACAGTTTTTTCAAGTGAGAATTTTTTGCAGAAATCTGTTACACGTATTGCAATTTTCAGTTGTAGCACACGCAGTTGTTAAATAACAAGGGACTGCTGGTTCTTAGATGAAGATATCATTTTTGAAGCTTTTATTGATTGTAATTCATGTATGGTAACTAAAAGCAGATATTGTGTTTGATAATGTAAAATTACAGGTATTTTACCTCTAACAAGTAGTCAGGGAACTTTGTAAAATATAGAAGCAATCAGATGAATGTGAATTTGTGTCGTGAGTTATGAGACATTCGTTTTTGTACGCTATATTTAAGTGGAATCTCAAATTCTGGCGTTAATAAACTTTTTAGTTATCTATTATTTATTGTTTACTTGTTTTACTTTGCAAAATTCGTGGTTTGGTGCAGGACACTTTATGCACCCATCCTAACACTTCATACAGCTTCATTCTGATAGCTGTAAGACCCAGTTCACCGGACCGGTGAGTATTTTAAGCAAGAATTGCGAGTTCGTTTTAAATGTAATCTACTACTTTCGTGGTAAAAGTTTGGTTTAGTCCCAGCTGCTTTTTGATTATAGATAAGTATCCTGGGGTGTAAAATTGATTATTATGCTTAGCACTAGAGGTAACATTGATAGATATTTTACGATCTTAATATGTTTTAAACTCGCAAAGAGATAAAAATGTTTCTCTTGCGAGCTCTTTTAATGTAACTGTCAGTACGTAGGAATACGAATGCAAAATACGAATACTTCTCAGTTCGACTGTAATCAAGATCATGAAAAACTTCCTATCGGAACTTCGTCTTAAGAAGTCTTATTAAAATAAAGGATATCATATTTGAATTGGTAGCCTGGAGAAAGTAAGTCAATCACTGAGTTCCCACGAGAAAGGAATGTAAATCTATTGTCAGCTCTTATCGTTCAATGGTTAGTGCATCAGTCCGATAATTTGAAGGTTGTAGTTCGATTCCTAAGAAAAATCTTCAGTTTCATAACCTTTAGGAAACTATAAAGGAAACATTAACAATAAAATCAAATTTACTTTTCCTTGTACTATTACCTAAGAAAAAATCGTATTATACATTCTTTTGCAGCAAACAGGCAGCCTTCTAGGTCTCAATTCAGAGAAATGCATTTTGTCTGCTGAAATCCTTCACATCGAAGCAACGGTGACAATTATAAAGCTATCTGTTCGTGTCAATAAAGAAGATAAATATATTTATATTAATATATAAGTAAGCGCATGACTTCTTCATATAAAATTAATAAGAAATAGTTTGTAAGAAAATTGTAATTAAAAGGATAAAAATGTTCGAATGCTCTGAATATTAGCTATTCATTTATGTCTTTCGCGATTCCAACATTCAATATAATATCCTGCCGTAAATATAATTTTGCATATTTTAGATGTGTTCCATTCAATACTGATTTGCACACATCTATCTATAAAAAAAGTAAATTTTATATATAGATGGACTAAACAATGGTAACTATCATCACGATGTAGAATAACATTTTGAGGCACTCCCCTTCTGCTATAATCCGTAAAAGCACATAAATAAATGTCTTACACGCGTAAGCTCTACAATCTAATTCACTTACACTCCGCAAGGTTAATAATTTTACATTGAATAATGCAATATAATGGTATTGAAAATACACTAGAATCTATTTGTGTTTTAAGTACCACATTGTTAACTCTTATTTAAGGTAATCAGAGAGTATGTTTTAAATTCTAAACCACCTGACAACTTACTCTCTAAATATTGCAAGACATACGTGCGTGAACATAATTCGAGGAAAATATAAGCTTTGGTTTTCTATTAAAAATGCACACAATACTGTTCTGTCTACTTTATATAACTTACAGGATACTTTAAATTTTCCAAATCTGGACTCCATTAAACTGTTTCGGTAATATATATAAGAAATTAGAAAATTTTACTTATGTGTCACTTTACTTATGCACTCGTCAACATATTTGAAACCTCAGTGACGTCTGCAAACAAGCTTGAAAAAACAATGCATATTCTTTGCTTCCAGACCTGTTCTTTGAAATACATATCTAAGAAGAGAGCAGAAATAAACGTATTTTTGAAAGCATCATTAAAACTTAATATAATCATCTAAATCTTTCAACATATTCATTTATTCGCACTGACTTTTTAAACAGCAAAGAACAACCAAATGTCTAAATAAGATTAAATGCGTTTATAACAAAGAATCAGTTAATCAAAAATTCATTGTCATGTTTTTAAATGAAATTTCAAAGAACAAGAGATGTACTGAAAAAATTGTTTTGATTCATCAGAATCGTAGTCATTGCATTAGATAAGATTTTCGCAATGTTAGACAGGTTCATGTGCTGTCTCTGTAAAATGCCCTACCTTTACAGGAGAAACATCCGGTTGCTTCCGATGTTATCTATATGCCAAGGTTGTTCTGAATAATGGAAACCCCTAAAATATGAAGAAATGTGTGCCCAATATAATTCAAGAAATTTTGGAACACCTTTTCATCAAAACTGCTTAAAACATTTTTGAATGTAAATATACAAGTTCTAAATGATGGGAATAGGTATCAATTCCATGAAAGATGTTGGAAGAAAACGGAATTTTAATGTATTTCCTAGGAAAGATCCCAGTGGTTTATTCATCTCCAAATCTGGTGTTATTTAGACCGGGAAAGTATTTAACTTCATTTTCCTGTTCTTTAGGGTAGGAGGGAGGCCATTGTCATCTTAAAAGAAACAATATCTGCACTATTGAATGGGAATGGTTGCTTGATATAGTTATATAGTCAATGGTATTCATTCTTTCATATAAGGAGATAATTGGATCTGCTGTAAACCACGATATAACTACGGAAGGCGTAACTGAAACAACACCATGAATTACCGCAGGAAGTAAATAGCATGAATTTTAAGTTTCTGCCTCTGCTCTCTACATATAAACTCGTCCAAATAAGTAACCTGGGTCAAAGGACCTTTAAAAGTACGTACCAAAGATGTGTTCTTCAGTCATCCCTGCTCAAAGCAATTTTCTCCCGTGCGATCAAAGTCTGACGACTTGGTAGCTCTTAACAGAACCGTTTACGAAACTTATTCATCATTTATGACATATATTCGTTGTTGCGCTTTCGTTCATGAACCCACACACTTGTCACTAAGCACTTCTTCAAAGTGAAGTCACTGGTATCTGTCATTGTTCTTCACCAAGAAAGAAAGGCGAGACAATGAACTGGTCAATGCATAGACTTTATTCTCCTCCCCGAGCAGTCAAGCAGCGGTTAATTTGAAATTCACGTGAGGGCCACTGTTGCCTTATTAATGATCAAGAGAGGAGATTCAAATCTTAAATAGCTTAACTTAGCATACTGTTTAAATAGCATACTGTTATACGCATTTAGTTCAGGTGTAAAGGGACTTTCTGGCCACACTGTAGTTTTATTTTGATGAAAAGAGAGCTTTGCGTCTAGGAATCTCATTCTTATTAATAAGACCTTGTGAAAATAAGAATTCCTACCGATACCAGTCGTTATCTACAAAATAAACTTCTTGAGATGGATTGTATGTTTCACTGTGTGAACAATAGGATCCATCAGCAACAGTTAACGGTGTGATAGTTTTTGATGATAGACTGGACCTACATTCACAAAAGCTCAGCACGAAACCCAGAAACGGCTTCTTTTTTCGATTGGATATGAGTGATGGGAAGATGGAGAAGTTTGAAACTTCGTACAATTTGTTAATTCGTCCAGTACCACATGCTTAACTTACCAGACTTCCCTAGTTAGGACGCAAACTAACACAAGTTTCAAAGTATGCGAGGGCTTTCTGTATAATAGGAGAGATGCCTTCACGAACTTTCTAAGTGAAATTACTGTGCATTCACTTGATGCCTGGGAATAATCACATAGCTTCCTGTTTGCCATGAGAGAGACATAAATAATTATAGGGTGGACTAAGGAAGAAGTGAGATTGGGTGAAAAAACATAGTAACGAAAATTTTCAATTTAACAAAAAAGCAACCTTAAATTAGCGTACATTTTGAATAAAATTCTATTGAGACTTTGTTTCTTCTTCTTCAGCATCAAAGTTAATTTTGCTTCTGAACTGAACAAAGAGGAACTTGTATCTTGTAAGTGTGGAAATAAGTATGAAGCTATAAGACTTTCCAAAACACACTCTGACTTATTATATTACCTTATTTTCTAAAGTAAACATTAATCATACAAGACTTTTCAAATATTTCAAATACGCCCAAAATTTTTATTAACATTCTCACATTATATGATTAACTTAATCCTAATATGCTCTGTTAATGAATGTGTTACCCGAAAGTGAAAAAACCTACTTAAAATTGCTCGTGTCAGGTGCGCTTAAGACAGAATAAAAGCCTTATAATAGCCACAAAATTCTATCTGAAATTCTTTGATAAATTACTTAATTTTAATTATGTAAAACTCAGCTCTAATAAAGCTGTTTCTGTGCATTTTCGTCCAACGGATAGGACATCTTTTGGGTAAGCTAAAAGACAAAAATAAATTAGCAGCTAATTTCTAATAATCAAGCATGCAATAAATAATGAAAATATTTGAATAGTTAATGAAAAAAGCTTTGCAAATGCATATCGTGTCTCACAGGAGTCTCTTGCAACTCATTTTGCGTCAAATAAATTAAGAAAAATGACACTTGTATCAATTTCTCTTTTACCTCTAATCCCTTTAGCGTAAATATTTTGAACATCTTCGCTCCTTTATGTGGTATCGTATACGTAATCTTCCGTTCAGCCAATAGAAAAATGTGCAAGAACACTAAACTCGATACGAAAAGCTTTGCACAGTATTTTTTAAATTTCTTATCAACATTTTCTAAATTTGGAAAAGTGCATCTCTTGTGAAAGAAGAACCATTTGCGAAGGAAAAGCAGATCCTCTGAATGAGTATTTTCGGAACGTTTGCCTAAATTTAGAGATGATTGTACTGAGAAGAAACATCGAGAAGTCTGGTTATTTAAGATCCATTCAGATCATTCTTATTTTCGTCAATATTTTTATCGCTATTCTTACTACAAGTTGCTGCGAATTAAGTTTTATTTTATATGACAGTTCCTGAATACACAGTTTCCGGACTTTATAAATATAGATGATTTCTTTGTGGTTTGCAAAGAAATAATTTCGAAGTATGTGATCCACGAGCCATTTGTAGTATTTATATATACTGTTTCGATATAGCAGCTACAGGTTTTTTTCTTTCTCAAAAATTGGTAGAGGATGTTATGATGAAGTTAGTTTCAGAACTGGGGACAGGAGACTTTTGTAAATAGAAAATTTAACTTCTTACTTAGCCCTATTCTTCCTCAAATATTCAATTACTGTTAAATGTTCATTACAATTTTAAAATAAATATAAAACGCTCAGTACTTTTAGTTTCAAAGCTATCTTGTATACTCGAGAAGAAACTTACTGACTTAAAGAGTTTTCCTTTGCCTCTTACGATGAGATTTCTACCACATTTTAACCAGGTTTGTGAAAAAATTTAAAAACTAAAATTTCATGGTTTGGAATCTAACTGTTCCTAACCCATGAATTTGTACCTCGCTTAAGAAATTTAACATCAACTTAACATGAAACAGGTCGAGATTAGTTACTAATATTTCTAATTAGCACTATTAACTTATAAATGGATTCTTAAGTACTGATATATAAAAATATGCAAGGGAAGTGTCATATATATATTTAATTTAAATAGTAATGGTCTATATTGCCTTTCTGTAACATATTAAATAATCTTTTTATACTTTAAGCAACGTCTCTAGCAAAATGAACTGTGAATGCAAAAATAAAGCTAATTATTAAATACGTTAAAGTTCATCGAACAAGTACTGCATATATTGCAAAATATAAAGACGTTTCTAGAGAAGAAAAGCATATTGTATAAGTTGCAGCAGCTGTTTAATGGTGATTTTGCAGCACCATATTTGCATTCTGAAATGCCGAGAGATGTAGATAGAAATTTAGCATTCACACCAGGCTTTCCATTTTATTTTTTGATTCAAGTTACCACTTTCCACAAATGGACGACTTGTTTAATAATGGCTTTCTAAAGTTAAAGTGGACTGTAGTAGAGATTTGTTGTCAGTTTATTACTTCTATTTTTTATTTCCCAGTTCATGAAAAAAAATTTGAACTTCTCCTTACATTTCTTCTTGAAAAAGAATCAGTATAGAACCCTGGTTATACAAAATTACTGTTTTGTTATTTGCGGGAGGCGATAATTTTTCTTGAATCTGTTTTTCAAAAACATACTTGTTACTTCTTTGATTACCGCTGGATTCTTATGCAGTAAACCTTTAACCTCGGAAGTTAAAGATTGAGTATTCATAGATTTGCAGTCGCACTTTCGGATATAATAATCTGTCTGCGCAAAGAAAGGTCAGCAAGTCAGCTGCTAGCCACAAAATTTAAAAAGAAAACGCTGCACTTTATTTAATACATGTTATAGCATTTTAATCATTTGCAAAGCACTTCAGCTAAATTAGTGTACTACTAAAAAGTTTTAACGTCCCATATATCAAAATTACTGAGCGGCCTTTCCGTGTGTTATCGTGTACATGCATGGTCTTTTCAGTTTGAGTGGTCGAACTTTGGCTGAAACTATAATTTACCAAAATACCTTGATTAATTAATGTTCATAGAAATCTCAGCATTTCTAATAAATAATTGTGACTACACTTTTATCATTGGAGTAATCACATATATTTAAGATGCAAACAGTAGACAAAGCTGAAAATAATATGTTGGTTTAAATAGCATTGTGCATAAAAATTAACTTTTATGTTTGGCGTACACCTTATATCTACACTAAGCAACTACGTATAAATGTGTGGGGAAACCTGTTTCAGCGATATAAGTAAAAAGATATTAAGATATTTAAAATTACAAAGAAAAGATAATTGCTTCGAAAATGAATTATGTCTTCCTGGATATTTCTATTCCTAAAGCAAAATATCCCACTTTGCTAAATTACATTTACACGCTAGCTCACATATCAGAAAGGCTTAACAATATAAGTCTTCCGTCAATTGCAAAATTCCTCGAAGACCTGCCAAAAATAAAGAAAAAGTCAGCTGCGCATCCAAACCCAGAAATTAATTTTTAAAAGCCCTTCATTAATAAGGAGCATTAATTTCGAATCAATTAGTCACAAAAATTCGATTTTCCGTACGCCATCAAGATTAATCATCTCATTAAAATTTTGTAGTTGAGGCTTTTACCTCCTTTGAGTTAATTGATGGGGGTCTGTGAGCTACGCAGTTGATTAACTCAGAGAAAGGTTAGATTCTCCGAAAGAAAAGAAAAAAATAATAGTAATTAAAAGTTGGGAAGTGAAGGCTTTGAATCAAAAAAGGGACTGCGAGTATTAGAAGAAAAGATGGCCGAACTCTTACCTTTGATTTATATCCGAAATTTGCTATTTCGATTTGGGCATCGTAGGTACAGATGTCTTTTTTCGTCCTTTTTTCTCTCCTTGCATTACTATATTGATGTGCTGGTGCACGTTAGTTTCATTAATATTTAATTAAATGGGATCGTTCTTTCCACAGGTGAAGCGAGAATCATAAAATAAAAATTTTATCCAAGGAACAACATTATACTTAACTTCTGACAATAAAACAAATGAGTATATACACGTACATATTCTAAAATCATTTTGCAGTTAAACTAATTGATCGAACCAAAATCTTCATTAAAAATGAAATTTTACTGTTCGCGATAATTTTACTTTAAATCTTAATGTAGAATTATCTTTTAAAAACGTTTTCAGCAGAATTTAAGTAATTTAATTTATTTATGTAAAATATATTGCAGAGAAAAATATAAATTAAATACTCATACATAGACACATTCCCCCTCTCTCATTCATACACACATATATTTTCACGAGATGATTAGGTTTTTAATATTTTATATAAAATCATTTAGTAAAAATTTAAACCGCTGTCTACTTGCCGTTGATTATATCACAAATAGTATGTTGCAGACTATCAATCCTTACTAGTGACGTGACAAATGGCATAATGGTTCGTACAAAATGCTTTCATCTTATGGAAACGGATTCAAGAAACTAAATAAAGGGAAAACTAGAATAAAGCCAGCTAAAACCATAAGTTGAGATGGCTATCACTCAACTGTAAGTGTTCGCTACAGTACAAAGGTAGCTGAAACTTTCCTTTGCCTCTGAAACTTTGATCTCGAGTACAATTGCTGTCAGAAAACCCAAATTAGAGATCTTGATGCAAGGAAGTATATGTTCTATGATCTATTATGCTTTTCCAGCAACAGCACCTGTATAAATTGGAGCAAACATCATCAGATTTGCAGCTTAGCTAATGAATAATATGCATTCCCTTTAGCGATAAGTCAAGATTCAGCTTAAACTTTGAATCATTTTGTAACCAAAAATATAAATATTCTAGTACAACAAATCTTGAATTCTATTGTAAAATATCAGTATATTTAACCATTGTAGGTGTGGCGGACTCTCGGACATTTTCATGGTGTCCTGAGGCTCATTGATAAATGAAAGTAACCGGATCTCGTATTTCCGTGAATTTTCTCGAACTGATTAATCAAAGGAAGACAGAATCACAGAGCTATAGACTTTTTAGATCAGAATTTTCTCTGCAGTTAATTTTGTAGACGGAATTTCTCTTCCTTTTAATTCTTGGCTAACTGACACATTTGAAATTTATGTTATTAAGAAGATCGAGTCGCCAACTATATCCGTGGCCATGTCTTCCCGCCCATCCCAAAAAACACTTATCTAATGTTTAAAACAAGGCAAAATTCAAAATCGATTGATTTGGGTTTTAAGCAAAGTGTCTTCGAATTTCAAAGAGAAATGCGCAAGGGGAAGTGCAAGAAAAAATTCTGCAATCTTTCTCAGGAAAAAGGTCATTGTGTATTTTTCCTGCCACAAACCACCTTCCTTTGCGATTTATTTATATTATTTTGTCTATTAAGCAAAATAATGTAAATAAATTATAATAAAGAATTCAACAATTCTGCCTTCGTGTATTGAACAAAATAGCATCGATATTACGAAATAATTTTGAACTAAAGCTTTTAAACATTTACTATAATGTGCAAAATAATATGGGCAAAGCGATTTGTTTTTATAATTTATGTATACTGCCCAAAAAATGGGATAATTCTATATCTCCCGTTCTACTAAGCTGATTAACGAAATTCAAATTCCATTTTTCATGTCGCGAAAGCGCGACTTAGGATATATATTATATTGATATATAGCATTGTTTTAATATAGGTATTCTGACACAAAATCGGACTTTTTCTGAAATGACATGCCATTTTTTTCCGTATTTCGATTATACGTCTCAAATTAAGCCTAAATATTAACTTTTGTAAAATTAGAGCAAAATTTACGGAGAAATTCAAAAATTATCTTTCCCATTTTTTTTTTCAGTTTGCACCAAGAAGAAAAAATTCATATAAAAAATCCTCATAATTTATAGAAACCTGTTTTCCTTTCCCTTTTTTTCATTGTACACGAGCGGAAAAAAAGTCATCGTTCATACTTTCAACTAATTTTAACAAAGTGCATAAACCACTTTTGGTGTTATTATGGCTTATAACAAATATGCCAAGTTTCATATTTCAAATATGTAAATTCAGGTATATCTTAGAACATTTTGAATAAAAAACTCTAATTTTTTGCAGGTGTGCCTAGAAATACATCTACAGTTTAAGATGATGTTAAAAATTTTATATGTTATACTACAAACATTTTTTTGAAAAATTGAAAAAAAATATTTTAAAATACAAATTTAAAAAATAAATTGTAAAAAACCTAAATTTCGAATTCTGAAAGAAGGAATCAAGTAAGTTTAATAACAAAGATATATTAATAAATATATATCGAATTGAGTTAACAGTGAGGAGCTAATACCTTGAGAGCTAATTTGTTAAAAACTACTCTTGCGATTTTTACAAAACTTGGCAGTTTGGCATAATTTGAGTCGGAGAACAGAAACATGGAAAAAACCACTGGCATATTATTTCAGAAAATGTCCGATTTTGTGTCAGAGTACCTATATTAGAACAATGCTCTAAAAATCTAACACATATCCTAAGTCGCGCTTTTGAGTCATAAAAAACGCAAGTTGAATTTCGTCAGTCGGCTCAGTAGAAAAAAACTATCCTTTTTTTTGCTGTGTACATATCTTAATATACAGTGATAATAATGAAATTTATATGAAATATAGCCTCCTTTAGCACAAAAAGACTTGTATAATGCGCTTAGGAATTCACTGTTCTATTCTTGTGTATATTTTGTTTTTACTTCCTTTCTTTACTTTTTTTTTACTGGAGTCGCACTTTTATATCATTCCTAATGCTCTGTTGTGTTGTACAACCCATTTTGCTAGGATGTTCCTTGAGAATATATCACAAGTTTTCGATCGGATTTAAGTCTTGTGAAGGCCAAGGCCAGTCTAGCGCAATAGTTTTCTTATTTTCCAACATGAACCTTCTGACAGATTTTGAACTCAGTCGGGGAGCCAAATCATGTTGAAATATCCCTGTAAAGGTTTTCGAGAATAGCACATGTTTCAATGAATTCTTCACTCCGGCAATAGAAACTAGATTTCCAGTGACATCTGCAGTGAAAACAATTATTTAAAATATTTATTTTTGAGGGTATTTTAGAGTTTGTCTAACATTTTATGGTCTTGAAGGCATGCATGGCCAAAGCTGCAACCTCAGAATAATGCTATGGTCTTATTGATTCACCTTTCTTCGTCTAACAAAGTTAGATATGTAACCATGAGCAAATAAATGAGTCTGATTGCTAAACATGACCTTACAGAGTATCGTATTCTTTGGTAACATAAACTCACGAGCTCTAGAAAGATAGTAGAGGAACTATCCTTGGATCTTAACAGCAGGCAGACGGAATCAGAAAAAGGATATAAATAGCCCTTTTATTCGATCACAAAGAATTGACAGTCGACCCCACTTCAGTTTACATAAGCTAGCCCTTCTCTCACTTAACTTAAACAAGTATTGTTGAACTCTAGCTCATAGAAACTGGCGGAATACGCCTAATGCATAGAAGCACTTAACGCCACAGAATCAAATCGCTAATAAGTCACAGTAACAACGCGGCCTCAGGTAGGCAGAACGCGCTCTAAAACCAGCTTGCGAAAACTTCCCTTAAATAGCACCTCTTTCTCCCTTAATCTGAATAAATGCGCGCTATCTAGTTTACATTCTGGCATGGAAAGCGTGTGGGTGAAAAGGAGAGCGAAAAGAAAGTAGCTTAAACTAAAAATTATCTATTAGTCAAAATAAATAAATAAATCCTCACAACCTTTACTGAATCATTTGTTGTCAGAAATTTGTATGTTTGGGACCTAGAATAGTCGCTTTGCTGTATTTGAAGTGACAAAAGTGCAGAGCAGACTTCTTACTAGAAGTGAGAAGTCTGCTCTGCACGTTTGAAGGACGAATATCAATGCTAATAGTTGACAGATCTCTTTTAAGGTTGTAGAGTCATTAAGTTATTTCCAAGAGGAAGATGTGAAAAATCTGCCATTCCCTCGCCGGGTCTCGAACGCTGGACCTCTCGAGTATGCATCGAGTGTGCTACCGTTGCATCACGAAAGCATGCTGAAAGAAAGGAGAAAATACCTTATACTATGTTTGCTAACATTTATTGGATTAATAAGGCCATTTCGGAGTAGGAATCGACTAGATTTTGGAGTCTTCTTTTTCTTTCCACATTTGCCCTTCCTCTCTGGAGAAGATAATTCAGTTTCATTGGGTCTTCTCAGAATTCGAGAAAGCCTCAATTTTTCAACACCAACTACTGAAACAATATTTATTATAGCCACGGATGTGTGAGTGTTAAAAGCGGCAATCTTTGCTCTATTTTTAGGCGCTGTATCCATTTTCAGTACGCTAAAATGAACGAAAGCAAAACGTACTTAAAAAGTATGCAAAAGTACCTTCCTCTTCTCATAGAAACAAGATTAAAAACGATAAAATAATCTTACTTTTATTACCAAAACCAGTTCTAAGTAGTCAAAAGCAGACATTCAGATGACATTAAAGCAAACAAAAATGATTTGAGGGATATGCTGGAACCAACTGGCAACAAATTTAAAATTTTGTGAAAAAACCGCTTTGTCTCAATTAATTTGTACACTGTAGTACGTACTGAAAAATTCTGACGAGATTATAAGTTGCTCAAAATTTTTAAACCACCGATTTAAGAGGTTTTGTTTTATAATTTAAGCTAAATTTAAATATAATGCGATCAACGATGAATGGAAATAGAAGATTTTTTAGCTTCTCCTTTTCAGATACCAGAAAGACATTTTTATATAGAAATTTTAACGCTGTCTTAGTTTATCCGGAGATTGTCCATACTGACAAAGATAAAAAATGACCTAAATTCTCCAAGATTGAAATTTGATAGGTGATCTGTAAAAAGTGAACAACGTGTTTTATGAACAGAAGCGAAAATAACTCGGAAGTTAAAACTTGGGGGCGGTAGGGAATCAGAGAGGGCGGAATGATATGACAACACGATTATTCTCGCTTCTTCTTAAAGAAAAAAGCCACGTGCCCTAATCACTCGAAATTTATAAGTTTTTTCTTTTCATTGTTTTCCCTTTTTCCTCTTTCTTTTCTCTTCTTTTTTTTTAAGAAACTAAACTCACTCATCAAACAAATCCAATTGCAAAGGAAGAATGGATTTAAAAGAAAATTATGAGAAATAAATTACTCAAACGATACCAGTTTTTACTGTACTGAACTATAGACATCCTCTAAAAGCCTATATATATATATATATATCACAAATGCTCAGCGTGCGCATATTTGCCTATGCACGAACACATTTGCGTCTATTTCACTTAAGGCCAGTATACCACGGTCTACTACAGCCATAACATTGATGATACGCTTGCAAAAATCCTGGAAATTAATGAGGAGTGCAGGCGCAAGACAAATGACCTTGATAAATCTACCTCCACAAGACAATTCACGTGAGATTAAATCAGGAAACAGAGCTGGCTACGAGATTTACGCATCATCTCATCGTTATGTGTGTAAAATCCACCACAAATTTTCATTGAGATAATTTTCCAAATGATCTCCAACTTCATGAGAAATTTCGATCGAGATACTGTTTAAAATTGTTTCGATATTGGTCTTGATGACAGTAAACCAAGCAACTCTTTTGATGAAATGAAACTCCTTTCTTCCAGGTGAATTGAAACATTTTTCATAAAATTCTTTCTTTTATTTTAAAATTTCTAATCGGAGGTACCTTTCTACGAATAATATTTAAGGGAATAATACCTGCATCTACCTTTCTTCTAACTTTCTCCGTACTAAATTGTTCAGGGAAAGGTGGTCTTTCCGAAGAAAGATGATTCGAGACAGGATTAATATTCTAGCAATTATATTAATTGCCTGGTATGAGAAAAAACAAAACAAAAACCTTTATTTAAGACGGGAATCAGATGAACATATTTATTTTTAATTTTGAAAGAAATCAGCGTTTTTAGAAAATCGCATAGTTCCAAGAAAGATGTTTATGTAATGAAAGAAAAAAAGAGAAATAAAGAAAGAAATAAGACAATCGAAAGTAGTAGAACAAATTGCACGAAATTTTCACCTTATTTAAAATTATAACTAGCAAATGAATCAGAAAAGCTCTCATTTTACTACAAATCTAGATAAAATTTCCTTTAAATGCACTTTTTTCTTTGAAATATCCTTATTTGCTAATTTTCAGTAAGCTAAATTTGTACTTCAAATTTAATAATCTTAAATTGCAAAATAAAAGCTGCTAAAATATTAAATATTAAAGCTTAAAGACCTCATAATAAAAAGACTTGCATATATTTTATTTCTCTTTTGCAGTAACGTTTTTTCCTTCATTTTCAAATAATATTGGAAATTAATTAATTGCTTTTTGTGAGAAAAAAATAATATGAATTTCTTTTCCTGGAATTCCGTTGAAATATGTTAATCAGTTTTATTAGATTTAATTGAAATAAATTCAAAACTCCTGCCTAAATCCGAGCCACTGAGTAGTCTGGTAGATAGCATTAAATTTATGCCTTCCAGTTTGACAGATACCGGTGATTAATTAATGAGCGGTGGTTTCTGCATGCCTCTGGTGAATGTTTGAAATGGTTTCATGCACTGACTAAAGTCACGATTTAATGTATCAATGCTAAATAATCTTCTGTAATTATTAGGCAATTTTTTTAGGTATGTTAGCTTAAAAACATCACGAGAAAGAATTTCAAAATATGTTGTATATGGCGGTTCAATTGGAGCTCAAGTACATTTTCCTTCTTTTTTATATAAAATTGCAGAATATTATCTGAATATTATTCTTTATATTAGCTGAATTTTACAGGATGCTTTCAAAATTTGCATAAGTTCAGCAAATATTTTCATAATTTTTAATTTAAAATTAAAGAATCCCGTTTTCCTATTAAGAAAATAAAATTTGTTTTTGGAAACACAATCATTCACTTCGTTATAAGTTGAAACAGTTAATATCAGCATAATAAAGCATACCGAATTTATGCTGTAATTTCGAAACTCAACAGAGACCGTATAATCAATTCATATTCCTTGCGTAATTTCTTTAATTTGAAAGATAATTGCACGAACAGAACTTTTACAGATAAAGGTTAGTATGCTTTGAATTCAAACATTTGAATTCAACTAACAATACATAAATCTCACATGCAAAAACTGTTATCGAAAACAATCTGCATATGTCTGTGGTTTTTTCTTAACAAGAGCTTACACGCGTCCCTTTCCCTTTTCTCCGATTTTTGTTCCACAATCTGATATTTTTATTTATTAATTGTGTAAGCTGCAAAACTTTTTTAATGCATGGTTTACTTTTGTGCTCTTTCAAATTAAATTTATTTTCGTTTTCACATAACGTCCGGCCATTTTTCGTACTCTTTTAAATTTCCGCCTATTTTTTATAAAAGAGAAAAATGTACAAAATATTGAATTCTAAATGTATTATTTACATTTCTTCAGAATGATTAAAATTTTAAAATGAACGGCCGATTAACATATTTTCATCTTTGTGTAAACGTAACAAAATGCGACATTATTGTTGTCATTTCATAAAATACTATATTTAATCATAGAATTATGAATAATGATTTTTAGAATTATTGTCATTCTTTTTTGAATATAAGAGACCAATTATATTATCATAGATTCATATTTTCTATATAATAAAGAATATTTAAAGTGCAATTTAACTTTTTTAAATGAGTAGCAGTATGGTACAATAAATTTATGAATGGTACATATTTTAATTAATAAAGTGGTTGGTCTGAGAATTACACTTTTATCAATGAACTCACTATAATGAGAATAATTCAAAATGCTAGGGTAAAAATTGCTATGATGGAAATAATATGTTGGGCTGTAACTGTAAAAGAATTCGCTTAAACCCGAAGAAAGGTGCAGTTGTAGAAAGAAAATTACTGGTGTGAAAACATATTCCGGGTGATCCAAAAGTCTATTAACATTTGAAAATTCAATAATTCACTGATTAATATAGAAGTAAAAACTGACACATGCTTGAAATGTCATAGGGTTTTACTGAAAGCAAAAAAAATGTTTAAAAGGGGCCAACAAATGGCGCTTCATATGATAACAAAGCAATAATTAGCATAGTAATTGATTTTTAGCAAAAACTATGTTCTTTATAACAAATGTTCAGCATGTAGTCCGTCATTCATCAACAATATCTGTAGTCGAGGGACAATGTTGTGAAAAGCACTGTACAGCGTCTTTGTAAGGTATGGAGAGAAATTGTCGTCGGATGTTGTCTTTTAGCATCCCTAATAAGGTTGGGCGACTGCAGTAGACTTGCGATTTCAGGTGACCCCACAACCAATAATCGCGCGTATTGAGATCTGGAGACCTGAGAGGCCAAACATGACGGGAGTGGCGACTCACAAACGATGTGTGCATGCGATCTTTCATTACGTGTAGCAAAATAGGGTGGAGCGCCATCCTGCATAAAAGTCATACTTACCTTCCAACAGATCTTCATCAGCCAGACTACGGATGATGCGTTTCTCTAACATATCAGAGTACCTCGCATCCGTCACTCTGACAGTTTTAATAGCAGAACCACTCATTCCCTCGAAGAAAAAGGGTCCGATCACAACTGATGTGATAAATCTACATCACACTGTGACCAACACCTGGAGGCGAGGATAGAAAAGTGACACAGCCATGAAGGACTGATTCCCTCTCTCACTACAGCTCATTTCATGCACGATTCTCATGCCGTATCCCTGACATCTTGCTGCCTAGTGCCACATGTTGGCTATCTTTTTTTTTTCTTTTTTTTGCGTTCAATAAAACTCCATGCCATTTCAAGCATGTGTGGCAATTTTTACTTTTTTACTTTTCTACTTAACATTATTCCGTGAATTATTGAATTCCCTAGTGTTAACGGACTTTTGGGTCACCCGGTACAAGAAGGAATAACAATATAGGAAACGCAGTTAAAGAATATTTGTCATGTACACCGTTTTAAAATAAATTCGACTACTGCATAAAAGACGCTGCAAGACTATTCAAATTTATTCTCACAGATGTCACCACTATAAAACAGAAGCATGTTTTCTCCTGAAAACATAACACAAAATGGCTTAAAGGCAAAATTGCGATAGCTTTGTATGTTATTTCAATTACTTTCTTTTTCATAAGAAATCAATGGCATTCAGTGCCGACCATCTTTATCAGAACTTAAGTAATTATGAGATTCATTTTTTGTTGATTGATCAAGATTCAGTCCTCAACGTTATTTTTTTCAGAATGCAATTTCCAATAGTGTCTTTGAAATATTTCTTTTGCATGTTATTGTTACGTGCGTACGGGTTCGTTATATATTGAATGCACAAGTCGTTAAAAAGTTTACAAAAATTTATTCTTTCCACAAGAAATAAATTAAAATGCTGAAATATTTCTTCACAGATCTTTGCACAATATCACAATATCTCAAACGCTTACCAAAAACTCAGTTCAAAACAGATAAAATAGTTCTATCTCACAGCGAAATCGCTACAATCAATACAGCATTAAGTAAACAAACAGCAGTTCGGTTTTTACTGCTACAAATATAACAGCAACAACTACAACTAACTGAGATGAGGTGTTTCACCTCGGCTTTTATAAGCTTTTTAATTATCAGTAGAACAAACTCGATTTTTCTAGATTTTTCTGGATGGCAACAGTAATTACGAGATATTTATTTATTAAGCATTAAATGCACGCGCCCTTTTACTTTTATTGTTATTTCTTTTTCGACATAGCTTTCTCTTCAAAAATCGTCTGCGTTGCTAAGGCAACATGAAGCAAATCTAATTACAATTCTAAATAAATAGCCAAATAAATGTGAAATTCGTAACATTGCCCCCTTCCCAAGGACTGCACGTCCCGGGCAGTACAATCCCTGGACAGGAAGCCAAACTTACAACTAAAGCATCAGTGCTATAATAAACATTACTTTATAATAACAAAATAAACAATAACTAAAATAAGTGACTTTCAGCAAATTAAATTCTATCCAACGCGAAATACAATTCAAATACTAAGTACAAATACTATCAAATACAAATGCTATTAAACACAAATACTTATCAAATACTACTACTTAACAAATACAAATCAAATACTAAATACAAATAGGACCATGGTCTTATACTATGTACATTTCTATTTACAATTATATACACTGCGTACTATGGCCATAGTAATGAACTAACCTGTCATAATGAACGACTTTAGGTTTAGAGTTCGATGACTTACGGATCCGAACCACGACGTCGTTCAGCCTGTTTAGGACTGTGTAAAAACCAACCCAAGGTGACTGTAGTTTCGGAGAAAGTCCTTTTCGTCGAGTCGGACTCCATAACCACACCTTGTCTCCTTCGTTGAAACGATGGCTAGTAGCTCTTGTGTCATAGCGGGTCTTCATCTTGTTCGTCGCCAAGCTGACTCGCTTTCGTGCAGAACGGTGCTTCACTTCAAACCAAGCCTGGACATCTTGGATGTATTCCTCAGGCGATGAAGGACCATCTGCAGGGCGGTCAGATAAGAAATCACAAGGCAGACGAAGATCACGACCGATGAGCATCTGGACTGGAGAACTGCTGGTAGTCTCAGGTTTCTCTTCAGTATGATTTCGGCCCCTTTTCGAGCAGGGTATTTCAGAAGACTCGTCGGCGTTTCGTGGTGAAGATCCTTTCTGAGGATCGATAGTCATGGCCTCAAACGCTGAAAACAGTTTGTTGTTTTTGAAGCAAAAATTATATTTCCTTAAAAAGTCCAATCCTAGTATGCAGGGGTCTGTAATATCCGCCACATATGCTGTGTGATGGTAGGTGGCACTTCCAAAGGTGATGTTCACGTTTAACTTTCCTTCTACATCAATTTTCTCGCCGGACGCAGTCTGTACAGTAACACAGGATGGCGTCCAAATCAGTTTTTCCTTAAATTTTTGAGCTAAATCCTTCCGAATTATGATAACATTAGCTCCTGTATCAATGATCATACTGCAAGGAACTCCGTCGATATGCCCATTAATGGATAGTCCATTACTCTTTCCACACACTGCAGAAATCTTGAGCGCTTTAAAACGGGGTTGTTCACTATCGCTCAAACTCTGCTCCGCGATATGATCTTTAATTTGCTTCTTGCGTCGTTGCTGGGAAATGATCTTACTTTCCGTGCTCTGGGGTGTTCTGCAGTTCCTTCGTAGGTGGCCTTCAGCTCCGCAGTTCCAGCATTTTGGTTCTTTGTCATTACTTTTCCATCTCATGTCATTTAATTTTCTGTTTATATCGTCCGTCTTATTTCCCGAGCTCTTGAATATTCGGCAGTTCCTTCGCATGTGCCCTAAAGTACCACAGTTCCAGCACTTTACTGTCGGTTTCTTATCACCGATATTCCGCTGCAAGGCATTCACTTGTCTTGTTAAATCATCTAAACGAGCCATCAACTGATCCACTGGCTCTTGGACTCGCACAGCTCTGAATAGGTGTTGACCTTTACGAGTGGCTTGCTGAGCTACTTCGAACTTCATGGCGTACACTAGAGCGCTTTTTATATCCTTCACATCAGCCATTCGCAGTGCTTTCTGTATTTCAGGATCCTAGATGCCGTCGATGAAGTATTGCAGGGACAGGATTTCTCTTGTTTCTGTCGGGCACTCCGAAAAGGCGAGGTGGGACAGCCTTTCAACATCCGTGGCGAGCTCCTGGAGTGTGTCCGTAGGCTTCTGTTGACGGGATTATAACTGAAGCCTGCTATAATCTTTTAAACACTTCTCTCCAAAACGCAGCTCCAATGCGCCGGAAAGAGCTTCGAAATCTAGCCTTTTGTTTTCGGGAAGTGTCTGAAGGATATCCGCTGCGTCTGCTCTCAAAGAAGCGGCAGGATGACAGGCCTTAGCTTGGGAATCCCATCCATTAGCTTCCGGAACTATAGAAAATTGTGTCTTATACACTTGCCAGGAGCTCTTCCCATCATATGTCGATAGCTTCAGAGAGGGATGCGCAGGCATGGCTAGAAATTTAAAAGTATCCGAATTGCTTCCTGCTGTCGCTACGAATTTCTTCAAGATGTTAACTTCTTTCGCAACTGCAGAAACTTTGTCATTAATTTTTTGTTCGATCTGGTGTTGAACGGCAGAAAATCTTTCTTCAATTTCTCCAACTCTGTTTTCAACCATGTCAATTCTATTTTCTATACCTTCAAATATTTATTTTCTATTACGCTGGTAATTTCTCTTTTCATTTCCCCTTGACCTGTTTGAATCTTTTCTTGAACAGCCTTCATTTCTTCCTTAACAGATTCTTGACCACCTTTCATCTCCTCTTTAACGGAGTTGACGGCCCCTTCCATCTTTTCTTGAAATGCAGCAAAAGCAGTCACAAGCTGTCTCGATTGTTCTTCCATTGCTCACGTGAATGGCATTCAAATCCCACTCCTGACACCAAAAATTGTTACGTGCGTACGGGTTCGTTATATATTGAATGCACAAGTCGTTAAAAAGTTTACAAAAATTTATTCTTTCCACAAGAAATAAATTAAAATGCTGAAATATTTCTTCACAGATCTTCGCACAATATCACAATATCTCAAACGTTTAGCAAAAACTCAGTTCAAAACAAATAAAATAGTTCTATCTCACAGCGAAATCGCTACAATCAATACAGCATTAAGTAAACAAACAGCAGTTCGCTTTTTACAGCTACAAGTATAACAGCAACAACAACAACTACTAACTGAGATGAGGTGTTTCACCTCGGCTTTTATAAGCTTTTTAATTATCAGTAGAACAATCACGATTTTTCTAGATTTTTCTGGATGGCAACAGTAATTACGAGATATTTATTTATTAAGCATTAAATGCACGCGCTCTTTTATTTTTATTGTTATTTTTTTTTTGACGTAGCTTTCTCTTCAAAAATCGTCTGCGTTGCTAAGGCAACATGAAGCAAATCTAATTACAATTCTAAATAAATAGCCAAATAAATGTGAAATTCGTAACATTATAATAAATGCTCATAATATTTTCTGTTATATACAGGAAACCTTTGAAATAATCCAGAAGTATGTAAATTAGATTCTGCAATCTCAAACGAACCTTTCTACGGACACTGAAAATCAGTTTCTCCTAATGGTCGATGATACATGCCCTCATTTTTCTTATTTGGTAGATAAATTCCTTAAACATCATTGCGATGGTCAGTTTATTTAAGTATCTGAATCTTACCGAACGTGTATAGATTGTTTTCGGAAATTGAGTCTAAGGACTTGGTTCCGCGTCAGTGCGATAACAGAATTTTAGGAGATCTTCAGGAGCTATAATTTTCCTTCTCGAGAAGTGGATGTTAAGCATGCATGATTTAATTCACAATCTAATTATTTGAATGGAAATATGGTTAGTGATGAGCCCGTGTGCTGTTTCGGTCCAAGATAATGAAAATATCATAACTTATTTTAATTATTCATATGCGTATCTCTTGAATACTGTTGGAAACTTTTAATTTATTAAAAAATGTCGAAATGTTAAGCACCATTAAATATGATTTTCAAAATAGGTTTTCTGTAATATGCATTTACTTGAACTTTTTTATTACTAAAATTCATTTTCCAAAAAATAAAATACCGGACTTAAAAATTAACGTTTTCTCTTTTAACCAAAAAAACACCTTATACTGATCGGGTAGTTACTGGTCTAGCAAATTAAAATTAAAACGTAATTTTTTTAAGTTTGGGCAAGATTTCTTTAATTTCCATCTTTTATAAATGGTTTACCTTACTCTTACGAGTTTAATAAATAATTTTAAATTGTTTCTGAGTGAATGTTTCTCCACTTTTGAATTACTAATTTCAGTTAAAGAAATATGTTTTCGAATTTTATGCTTCACATTTTGTCGGTAAAACAGTGGAATAATAGTAGTTCGATTTGAGTTTCAAATCCCGTGAACGGGCTGGCTGCATGGGCGTTTTCGTGGTTCTCCCCATGTGTAACGTATATACGAGCCAGTTTCCCTTACAAAGTCTTCCACGAAGGCACCCCACCCCTTAGCCAGATAGCTCTCTAGGCTTTGCCGTAATCACATAAACCAAACCAAGCTAGGGTATAAATTTAGGTAGTGAGAAGGTATTTTTATAATTTTAAGGCATGTAAACAGCAGCTAGCGTCGTACATTTATAGGAATATGCTTATGTATGCAGTATACGTCATACACTTATAGCAGGATACTATTTTTGTAGAATATGGAACTGCACTACAGCTTGAAATTTTCGTTGATGATTTCAAATTTCAATTAAGAATATAATCATGTTTGCCCTGATCTACGGTTACTTCCCCTGTAAGGTTATCTGCGATGTCTCGCGATCGGTACGACATACTCAAAGCCAAGTTCAGTGCTATTTCTCTGAAATACTTTACTTTACGGACAGAAGAAACCTTTTGTAGCTTAGTTTAGGAGTTCATTCTTTGACAGGATAAAATGCTAGAATTAACAGGGAATGCGTTTCTTAGAATTATTCCATTTGAATCATAGGGTATCCGCGTACCATCTTGCATTACTTGATGTAGTGTTCATTCTTCTCATACCAATACAGTGATCCGCTGGTTCACTGGTTATTTCCAATGTATTTATATGCTAAAATGGAGACTTATAATGCGTATTTTATTTCATTTAATGTGCTTAATGAACCATTATATACACAGTCCAGTCACATTAATATGACCATCTGTCAAAAGCCAGAATAACCACCTTTCGCAGAGCGGACTGCTGCGAGACGTGCAGGAAGAGAGTCACATAGGTCCCTGAAGGTGTTCTCTGGGATGTTGAGCCATGCCGACTCTAACGCCGTGGCCAGCTGCGCTAGATTACGCGGTTGAGGATCCATGGCGCGAACAACTCGATCGAGATGGTCCCACAGATGCTCGATTGGGTTTAAGTCAGGTGAGTTTGCTGGCCAGGGGAGGACGGTAAACTCATCCTGGTGCTCTTTGAACCACGCACGTACACTGGCAGCTGTATGGCACCTCGCATTGTCCTGCTGGAAGATGCCATCATCCTGAGGAAAAACAATGCGCATGTAGGGGTGAACATGGTCCGCAAGGACAGATGCGTACTTGTATTGATCCATTGTGCCTTCCACAATGATCAGTGAACCTAGAGAATGCCAGGAAAACATTCCCCAGACCATAATGCTCCCGCCTCCAGCTTGGACCGTTCCGGCAATGGTTGCAGGGTGGTTCCTTTCAGAGGTTTCACGCCTTATACGCCAACGTCCATCTGTCCGATGGAGCATAAAACGCGATTCATCCGAAAACGCAACCTGTCGCCACTCAGTGGACGTCCAGCTGCTGTACTGGCGTGCAAATTCTAGCCTTCGCCGTCGATGAACAGCAGTCAGCATAGGTGCACGAACCAGGCGTCTGCTTCGGAGGCCCAGACGCAGCAATGTTCGCTGAATAGTACTTTGGGAGACACTTTTGGTAGCCCCTTGGTTCATTTTGGTGGTCAGTTGCTCAACGGTAGCCCGTCTATCTGCCCGAACGCATCTCCGCAACCGTCGTTCGCCTCTGTCATCTATGGCCCGTGGTGCACCACATTTGCCACGTCGCTGATTTTGGACAGTCCCATTTTGCCATGCACGGTACACTTTTACCACGGCGGCACGCGAACAGTTCACAAACTCAGCCGTTTCGGAAATCCTTCCACCCTTGGCCCGAAAGCCAATGATCATGCCCTTTTGGAAGTCGGATAAATTGCTTCGTTTCTGCATTACGCCAACGATTGAAATGTTTTCCGAAGCCCTCACACACCCTTTATATACGCTCAACTGCACTGTGCTGCCACCTGCCTTCTGTGATTGGTTATTTAACTCTGACATGGAAAGTACGTGGTGGTCACATTAATGTGACTGGACTGTGTAATTTATCACTAATCTTGACAGGGGATGATATTTTAGAATGTGAACTATCTCAAGAAATAGTATATATACGGCAATTTCAACGATCGGAACATTTAGGAAGAATCTTATGAAAGCGATAAAGTACTATTTCATCCCGAATTTGCCCTACGAAAGAAGACAGAAATTTCGATTTTTTCGTTATTTTTTTAAATGTGAGAAATTTTTTTTTAACATTAAAGCAATTCTCATTGTCATGCTATCCAGTATATAAAAATGGAATAAAATGTACGAGTAGAATTTTGAGTTTTAGAATAAACTGAATCATTTCCTTATTCAGCTTGACGAAAGGAGACATAGAACACGTTGGTTGCAACAAGCAACCTGAGAACAATCCTGATTACTTTCCTGTGTTAAGTGTTGCTCGAATCAATGCAAGGGTTATTTTACTGTTCACAAAACACACAGTCGTTCGATTTCGAAACAAACAGTTTTCTGAAACCGTTAGGTCGACGTTTGAAAGAGAACACAGATCAAATATGCACACACGATTCGTTAGAGTTAAAATAATAATGACCAGGTCTGCGTTTGTCAGCTTTAACTAACTACTGAAAAAATAAACTCATTTATAGAAACTGCTTTAAGATGACCAATATCGAGAACATAAGCACTCATTTTAGCTTAAAGTGAAAACTAAGTGAAATGCGTTACATAACTTATTAAAATAGTTTAAAGTTATTTATTGCCAATGTTTTCCAATTAAGTAATAAAGGAACAAATATATGTATATTAAAATGTATAAAAATTGTGATTAATAGTTTCAAGTGTGAGGTACCCATTGGCCGTTCTGCTCTTTATATTTTGGCTCATATTCTCGCGGGTTATGATCATGGCTTTTATTGAAAATACGCACTTCTTTACTACAGCTTTGCAGTGCTCCCGTACTATGTTCATAGAGTATGACATAGGAGGAAACTCATGCATCGTATTCTACGATTGGAATTAATTTAAGCTTTTGAAACTCTTTTTTAGATCTCCCCCATAAAAGGGACTGCCCACTTTAAGCAAAGATGTTAAACTACTTTCAAATTGTAAATATTATCTTATTCTAAAAATTTTCTCTCTTAGAGATTTTGTGAAAGAAAATTTTCTGTTATCGCATTGACGCGGAAGTTTTTGCTTGCCTTATGACTATTAGTCAGAGCAGATAAAATTGCTCTTATGACAGCACTTGAATGAATAGTTTACTTCACACGACGAATAAAATTTTGCTATAGGTTTGGAAGCACCAAGATTTAAATTATTTCCATAATCGCGGTAATATTTCTCTATATTCCACTGGATAGCTTTTGCTTCTGTAAAAGACCGAAAATAGGTAATGTCAGTGTTTTTCGGTGAGTGTGTGCACATACCAGATACGTCGGTAGAAGACCAAATATTTAGTTATATTCTTATACATTCGAACCATTGCCGATATATACCGATAAGCATACATAACCTTTGGTGGGGGTCGAGACGACAAGCCGAGAGAGAAGCGACAAAATAAAATCTTTTGCAGCTATTGAGATTGCGTGCCGAGATGACACTTGTATAGCGTTAATCACATAATTTAATATGCTGTTACATAAAATTTCTCCCTTTTTGTCATATATCATAATATGTTTCAATAATTAAATGTAATTTAAAATGTTACGTTTTTGTCTTAAATAAAATATTTTTACTCAGCATTCACCATCAGTGCATGCTGAATGTCGACAGTTGCCTGTGTAAATGAGAAATAGCAGTAATTAGCAAATATTTCAGACATTGATCAAGCGATTGTGGGAATGCTGGCGTTCATCGGAGAATATCATCAGCATTTGCTAGATATCAGTCTTTCACTGTAGCACCTTTGATAGGCTTTCAATATTCGTTTATTTAGAATATTGTCACATTTTATTCAATGTTTTAGTACTTCAAAAATTGTAAAATGCTCAATATTTTAAAGAATTTTCTAAATATAATCTTTGCTATTTTAGAGAATGTTTCCCTTTTTACAGTTGCAAATATACATGATTTACGAATTTCTAACCACACATGCTATCTTGAAAACGTCATGGTAAGGGAAATTTGAAGTAATAAAAATGCAGCATAAGCTTTTCTGCAGAATTCAAGAAGGTAACATTTTAGATGTTCACTTCTGCTTTGATGCAAAATAATGTGATAATTCTGCATTATTGCATTAATTGCAGATCATTTTTTACAGTAACAGAAATGGTCGAAAACTTTTACGATATAATTTTTCAATTCTTAAAAATATAAAAGTTTGCATTATATTTGAAAAAATATATAATGTAATTTTATATATAGTATAGTGTAAGAAGGATAAGTAAACGCATACGTCTAAGAAAACATCTTTTTATAATTTTCAGTTTTATGCATTTAAAATTTTTGACAACATTTTCAGATACCGAAAAATTCCTAACCACTCATGATACATCTTATTTTTTGTATTATTATATTTTAACATTTTGCCGGCGTTATAAATATAAATTAAAATTGAAATAAAAGTTTTTGTTGTACATAGAAATCTAAGGTGAATTTTCTACATTATTCTTGAATTCTGCATGCCACTAGACTGCGCACGCCATTAGAATTACAGCCTTCCCATGCCTTTATTTATGAAATTTCTCTTTTATGTCTAGTTGCATTTCATATACACTGGTGTGCAAAAATTAAGGACGAAGTCGAAAAATTAGCATATCAGCTGAACGAAGAGGCAGAGCGGACAGAAAGACCAATCAGGAGATTAAGTAAGGTGATGTACGGTAGCACATGCACAGATATGCAGGTAGACGTAATGGAGGAGTGTCTGAGTAGTATAATGCACGTTGTCGGTGTAAGATCAGTATTTCTGGCAAAGAGATTGCTCGCCGTATAGCAGTTAAAATCACACCGAGTTGCTGCCTCAGCGAGAAATGGCGAATAATCAATCTGTTAGACGACATCTGGATGCTTCTACCCGAGGTCGAATCATTGGGAAGTTGGAGGAAGGCTACAGTGTGACAATTGTGGCTGCAGAGTTCGGAATTGCTCACAGCATCGTTTCACGACTTTGGAAACAATTTCAAACTACAGGAACAGCTATCCGGGGGTTTAGTAGTGGTCGTCCACGAGGAACCACACCCGCAGATGACCGGTATATTGCCTTACAGGCCAGAAGAAACAGACGGCAGACAGCGGGAGAAATCGGTAGACACACGACACAGGCGACTGGACCACCAATATCGCGTTTTACCGTGGCCAGAAGACAGCACGGTGGTGGTCTGTTTGCACGACGCCCTGTACGGTGTGTACCTCTAACGCCTGCCCATCGGAGAAGGCGTTCTCTGTGGTGCCGGGAACACCGGAATTGGAGAAACAATGAATGGGGACGAGTACTCTTTACAGATGAGAGCAGATTTAGTCTGAGTTGCGATTCTAGACACATACACATCTGGACAGAGCGGGGAACACTTAGTAACCCCTTCAACATCATGAAAAGGGACTGTTTTGGAGGTCGCGGAGTTCTCGTTCGAGCAGACATAATGCTTGGTAGCCGGACCAACCTTCATATCTCCCAAGGAGGTTCGTCACCTGGGACTGCTATTGTAACGAGGTTCTTCTTCCTTACATGCGTCTTTTTCTCAGTTCCTCTTCATGGACGACAACGCTCCACCTCATCGCACAGTTACTGTCGAAGAGCTGTTGGAGAGTGAAGATATTGAACACATGGATTGGTCGGCAAGGTCTCTGGATCTAAATCCCGTCAAGCATGTACGGAACTTACTAGGGAGACCCGTGGCAGCACGTAACTTATCGCCAGTAACGATTCCGAAACTGCGATTGGTGCTACAAGAGGAACGAGCAGCAGTGTCTCAACAGCTCATTAACAACCACATATCCAGCATGCACAAATGATGTGAAACCTGCCTAGCAGTCAGGGGAGATCATATCCCCTATTAAAGACCGGATGTTTCTTGCTGGACACCCATCACAGGAATGCTTCGGCCTTCAGTCGCATTGCGCTCCATGCTACTTTTTCAATAAAGCTTCTTTTTATCCCTCTGATTTCTCTTTTAGTAAGTGTTGCTTACATTACTCATGTCCTTACGTATTGGGGATCTTACGGTATTAAATGTGTTGATTTGAAAAGCTTTTATACAATGTTGTATTGAAAAAACCGTCTCGTCCTTAATTTTTGCACACCAGTGTAGTGTGTGAATCTGTTCTAGAAATATCTTTGAATTTATAACAGAAGCTGTATAAAACAAATAAACATTTATACTTAAACTTCTCTTATCCAACACACAGTGTTTAAAAGAAAGTAAATTGGGTTGTGCGCGTATTCTCGTCTCCAGTTATCAGTTGGAATGCCAGCTGCGTTTGCTTAAAAATGTCAGGCGCAAATTTTGAGCATATGTTTTTAAAAAAAATTCAAACTTTTAAATAGTTACCTGTGTACAGTTTGAGTTATTGCGTTTTCCTCGTTTCTTGTATAAATTAAAGTTATATGTTGCAATTTGCACTTTTGTATTAGCAAAGAACAAATATAAGAATTTTGTCTCATTTTGACAATTTCAACCAGTCATCCTTTTCAGGTATTACAAATGATTTTTTTTCGTTCATTGTTTAATTACATTTTTAATATATTGTTAAAGTATCAGTTTTTATTTTTCAATTTATATTTTTCAATTATTTTACGTCGATGATAAATAGCTACATAGAAAAATTAATGCTATTCTTTTACATTGAACTTTTAGAAAATAAAATTTGCAATTCAATAAAATCAAAACATGAAATGAAGGAATGTAATGATTGTCATAGACCTTAAATATCCATAAAATTTCCCATTCTTAGAACTGCCATACTATTATTATAATAATTTGTTGTGTTATACGCTTACTAAAACGAAGCGCTTTTCTTAGTACGCTGTTTAATTTTGCGGGATAACCCTCTTATCTTCAGTTACACACGGAAAATTTCTGAGTTTCCATGTACGGAAGTATTTTTGCTTACTTAATGTTGCATAAATTTGAAGAATAGGAAACGTCATTCTGCATCATAGAACAATTATCTCTCGGATAGTTTGCATGCAGCTAATAATGGGATTTAAAGCGCTATGGTGCTGAGTTACTTAAATAAATTACAAACTGATTTTAATAAGACTCAAGCTCAATAATAAGCTCTGAATTTAGCAGTTTAGGAGCTTAAAAAGATTTCCCATGCCTTTATTTTTCTGGAAATCAAATATTAACTTTTAATATTCAAAACTAATGTCTATTCATTTTCAATAAATATAAATTAGAGACATTTTAAGAATTTATTTTTGATTCTTAGAATATTTCGCAGAATAATATTTAAACATAAGAAGAAAGTCGAAGCTTCGCAGAAAAGCTCCGCAGAAAGGTTTTAAAATTTTTAGAAATATTTAAAGAAAAACGATTGCTAATTTTCAAAGAAAATTCATACTTTAATTCCCATTAATATTTATTGCAACAAACGCTTTTTATTTTGTCGCTTATAAAAAGAATTATTAAATATTTTTATGAATCTTAAATGGAGGTTTGGTGTGCTATTTGCTTATTTGGATTTTACAAAACGGTAATAACTGAAAAATATTTAATGAAAAATGCATACAAAGTTTCGTTATCAATTGAAATGCGCGATCTAGCGATGTATGTGTATATATATATATATATCTGAATTTCCATAAAACAAAAACTGTTCACTGAAAATGTCAATGATTTGTTATTCAGGTCTCGTGTTTTAAATCAGATCCCTCATCTTTCGTAACTTCACTTCTAAGAGCACAGAGAAAAATATGCCTTGACGTACATCCAAATATTCAGCTTTTATGACGTTCGAAAATCTTGGCCGTAAAAGGGATCAGGGAAAAATTTTCCATTCTCAAACTAAACAAGAAAAGTCAACAGATCCTAAAATAAAACGTAAAATGACAAACTTACCAGGAAATTTTCGAAATGGGAAAAGCAATAGAGGGAACAAATAAGAGCATGCAAAAAGGTTAAAAAAGCGAGAATCTATACCAAGATGCTAGTTCTCTTGCTTTACGATGTGGCAATTTACTTCCAAATTTTTGTACCGTCTTGGTTAAAAAGACGTAGAAATAAACAACTAGAAAAAATCGCTGTCTTTTTTTTCAATGAACTATGATACAATGAGTTTTTGTATTCAGTCAACTGTGGTGTGGTTTTAAAAAGCATAATTTGGATGAAAACTAAATAAATATTCGCGTCAAAAGCCTAAGTATAAATGCCTGATACACTGCGAGATTGCAAAATATTCAGAAGAAAATGCTATCAGCGTGATTGTACAGTAAAACCCGTTTTATCAAAATTCGCTTAATGACACAAACTAAGACTGAATTTGAAAGCCTGAAAACTAGACTCTTCCATTTTTTTAAAGAACTACTTTACCATTTGCTCATTTTTTAGAAATAAATTTATATTTTAGAATTCAAATAGGTTATCGCGTCATATTTGTATTACAACTTGTGGGATATAAAATCTCTATCCTGGATATGATCATCAAGGATTTAACGTTTGTTGGTGAATAATGTTAATTAAAATTTACTTAGCGCTAAACATTCAGCAAAGATTAGTAAGTTAGCAATAATGGTGTAGAGGCCATTCCTGTTTTAGGAGCGAGAAATGTGACATATCATCTGTGCTCTCACCGGGATTTGAACCACGGATCTTTCAAGAGTTTCCTGGAAATGTTAATCACTTACACTATACAACCTAGCATAATAAGGGAATAAAATAATTCCTCACAATGACAGCCTCAAGGATTTAAATAAAATTTTGTTGCAGGACATCTGAAGTAATTCTATGAAGAATGGCCCCTTTAGTCATTCAAACTTGTGATGAAAAAGTCACCACGTTCTTGTCAGAGCCCTATCATAAACATTTTCAAACTTACTTATTTAATTAGGGATGCAAATCATTTCTTTTATGTGTTAAAGTTTAAAATCAAGCTTAAAATGGAATTTGGGAGTTATTTGTATTCTAAATGTATTAAAATATACCATTCTTGTCGGAAACGCTGTCTGCTCTTCTGCTTTTTGCGCTATTAGACACAATTCGAAACAGTTTTTGTTCCACATACGTTAACTTGAAGAATTTCTTAAACAGGTGTTCTTAAACAGTTTCTTAAACAGTTTCTAAAACAGTTTTATGAAATATTTTTGAAAATTCAAAGGGGTACGTCGGCCAAAATATAAGATAAGTTTATTTCGTGGATTAAAACCTTTTACCACTTAGCAATTTATTTGAAAGTGCATAATAGCATTAACTGATGTAAGTAGTATAATAATACTCTGAAATTTTTTGAAGAGTAGAAAATGAGTCATGTGAAACAGACTTATAGTTAAGAAAAGTTCCGAAAATTTGGAAACTTCATGGGCGCTGGAGTTTCTATCACTATTTATCAATAAATATTAGGATTAAGAGAGAAGAGAAGCTCGCATAGTTTTAATTAAAAAGGACGTCAAACACAAGTTTGCCGTTTTGCATAATTTTAAATATTATGATATTCCTAAAAGATTATTTCCGTGTCCAACTGCAAGTAGAAAGCGTCGTACTAGGTATTTCTGCCTGCTGTACAGAGTATGATGTGGACTGTTACGATAAAAAGCAATCTAAGATTTATGTGTTCAAAGCTAACAACATCCGCAACTTTGAAAGGTAGTTCAAACATCAAACTCATGATATTGGTCAAGAGACGTCTACTGACGTTATAATATGTCAAAATTTGCTGGAAAAGTAAGTCATAAAATATCTGTAAATTGTTATTTTCTGAAACAGTGGTTTCAGATAGAAAAAATAGAAGCTATTTTTTGCGCCATCTCATTTTCTTGAACTGATTTCCATTGCGGTGTATTAAGTAAGAGCAAAGAGGCATTTTCTGTGAAATATGGGTAGATTTTGCTAAAAGGAAGCCTAATTGCACTTTTTTGATTGAGCTAAATCGACTTTAAGTTGGGTCTCTTACTTTTTATGATTTACAGGCAAAATTTCAATAATGTACTGATAATTTATGAAAACTAAAACTTCTATCCTAATAATCTACCTCGTTATTTACCCTCTTTAGCCTTTGTTTACAATCTCTTGCTATAATTTTTAATATATAATTTTTTATAAGTTTTAAAGTGTCTTATAATTTTTGTCTTTTACTGTGTTACATTACACTGCTTTTCTCGTTGTGTTAAAACAGATGTAATTATTGACAACTTTATGATATACAGGACTAGTAAAATTTTATTGCCTTTTTATATTTCCAAAGACTCTGTATTATACGGCCCAAGTTGATAGCACGGTCCTTTTGAATTTCAGTTGCTCCATAGTCTTAGTCATAGAATTAGAATCCCATAGACTAAAGTGCCATGTTTTGCTTGATAATTATTTTAATCTAAAGAATATGATGAGAATCATGGTACTTTCATTTCAATAACCGAGTTACCTCTGGAAAGGCATACATAAATATCTTTTATTAAACAGTTATGTAATTGAGCCTGTAGAGACATTAGGTTATTTAGTAGCAGGAGACATGAAAAATATACAATTCCTTTTCCGGGAATCGAACCACGGACCTCTGAAATACCGGCTCAGTGTGCTGACCATTACACCACGAAGGCACGCTAAGAATGTGGGAGATATACCTTATATACTCCCCTTTTTAAAGGGCGACTAGGGTTTTAGAGGACCTAGTCGCCAAATCCTGGGTGTGGAGAGTCATCATCCACAAACCTTTTAGTTCGGGCGCCAGTGTAGAGACATTAGGTTATTTAGTAGCAGGAGACATGAAAAATATGCAATTCCTTCGCCGGGAATCGAACCACGGACCTCTGAAATACCGGCTCAGTGTGCTGACCATTACACCACGAAGGCACGCTAAGAATGTGGGAGATATACCTTATAAGCCTGTTCCCATAAGGTAATTTTATTTATGAGTCATTTATGAGTATTCATTCATAACGGCTAGACACCAAATTTTCACCACAACAGTTAAAGAAATCATTTCTTTAATATTCTCTAGTTATAAAGTCCATTAATTTAATAACAAATGTTCCCATTTCCTAAAATATGCTTTTCTTGTATAATAACATTATAAGATGCTGTTTATACTTATTCATGTTTATTACACTTTCTTTTCACTAACAAGCTAATGAAAGAGCTTAATATATTTTTTGATTAGTTGTCTTCTGTAAAGTAAAAGACTTAATTTTACAAAATTTTTCATGTATATTTTAATGAAGACTCATAATAGGCTGCATTATGACTGAATTTGTTGAGTTATATAAATGTAAATTTTCTCCCGATTATTCATAAAGGTGCATTCGCCAGCAGCTTTTTCACCTTTAAATATGTCTGAATGGAATTTTAAAGAACCCTCTTTTCCTTTTATCTAAGAACAGAAGAAAGAATAAATTCCCATGAGAATCTATATTTGAAGGTAACAGAATACAAATAAGAAAACATAATGGAGGTAAAGAAAAAGTACGAAATTCATAAATTTTCAAACTAATACACATTCCACGAGTCACACTACAAGCTTATTTGAACAAGTAACTAATGCTGTCTTTCCTGCTTCCCCAGGTCAACAGAAACTTTGTCAAAGCTTTGATTTACACCCTTTTGTATGTTTGTTCTTTAGCTTCTGCTTAAAAAGAAGTACTGTTTTTCCAAAATTTCCCAAAAGGCCTGAAGTTCACGTGGAAGTTAATAGATTCAGCTGCATTTAAGTATGAATGTTTCAACAAAATGTTTCGAATTTTATCTCGACATTAAATGATGTCGCAGCTGTGTTTTCAGGGTTCAACATTAAGCAGAAATTTCATATAATAATATGAATGCAGAGTTAAGGTTTTCGCTATCTAAATAACTGTTATACATCTTTCTTCCATTTACTTAAATTTGTTGAAAATCCTAGTCCAGAAAACAATATTAGCAGATTTAAAAAATAAAAACGACGTTTAAATAAAGTTAGATATATATTACACACGTTTTACTTAATCTCTGAAAAAGGAATAATTTTTAATAATAATCTGACCATCGAATGACAGAAGATTTCTAAACTTCAGACCAAAAATTATATGATTTTTCTTTAGTTTGACCCATTTTAAATACATATTTGCTTCTCACTCAGTTATAAAAATTTGTGTGCGTATTTCTGATATATATGGGTAACTTAAAAAATAATGCCTGTTTTTAAGTTGTATAAGCTAAATCTCAGACAGAAATGGAATAAACTACCTGCATCAACTTACTGTAAAAGCAGGATATTACTTTATTTTATTAATTCAGAAAATTATCGCGTAAGTTACGTTGCGAACTTATACCACTGACATTAAAGCTTTCCTGTTTGTTTATAGAGAAGAACAAAGAGAAATAGCCTCGCTGCTTAGTGTAGAGCTATAATTTTTCCTCTTCTGATATCCATTGTTTCGTAGCTAAATTCTGCAGCTACAAGATCGAGTAATCAATCACTCTCAAAGAAAAGAAGAGCTTAAATTCTTAACTTTGGCAAAAATGGAAAGGAAACAGCGGCTTACCGAGAAATAAAAAAATCGGTAATTTGAAACACTAAAACGTAACATTTACTAGACCAGCAAAACTTCCAAGGATAAAATGTTTTTTTAACAAAGGGAAAGATTTTTATTATCGGTAATAATAGAATAGCTTCCTGTCAAGTGTGCATTATTCCAAACAAGCAATTATACGAAAATGAACTCATGACAGTGCATTTTTTCTGTTATTGATAAAATATGAAAATGCAATTTTTGCGCGGCAGTGGAAAAAAAGGCGCTTAATTAATAATGGGGATTCGTTAGCGTATTATGTGGTGCTCTGCAGCAAATATTTAGAAGCATTAATATATTTAATGCATCTGAAAAGAAATAAAATGGGGTATTTATTCAATAACGATATCCTCAGTTATTCAGTTCTTTCATGCGAAGTAAATTAAGAGGTAACTTGAGTAATAATCCTGCGTTGTTACTTACACAGGTGGGGAAAACAACGATGAGAATTTATTCCTGGTGGGTTTTACAATAGTTTAAGTATTGCTTCACAAGACAAAGGATACAAGAATACTATCATCATGTGAAAAACAATTTTCAAATAAGTATAGTATAAGGCTACAATAAATGCTTCATCAGATTTCCAAACACTTTATTTTTAAAAGTTTTACCAATTAAATAATAACTGATACTTGAAAACACCCGCAAGCTCACCAAGTTTCCCAGACGCACTAAATTGTTCTTTATGTATCCCGTCTATTATACGACGTACATGCAAACATTAGTGGAGTATGATTCATACCATTTGTAACATTTTTCTGTCAACGATCATTGCAGAAGCATTCACGCAGCTCCCGAGCTCAACCAATTCTGTTCGCTGCAGGGGTATCTACGAAAACAGAATTCTTATCAAAGGCGAAATTCATGCATGCAATAAAAATGAACATCTGGGAATGGAACATCAGGAACATAAAAATGCACCATCAGGAACCATGCAACAAAAGGTGGACTACTTTTGGACGCGTGTCGTGTAACCTTGTGGGCTCACAGGAAACATATGTAATGTATGAGGAAAACTTCGCTAGCCTAATGTCCTTTTCCTGCATTATGTTCTATTCGATATGTAAACTTTAAAAATTATATTTTCTTGAAATTCGGCGAGTCTTATAATTACCTCTTTATTTAGCGACATCAGTCTCTAAAATTGGCAAATTAAAATAGTGAAGCTATGTAAAACCGATTATCTAACTATACGTATGCAATCAGAAAATGTACTTAATTTGTGGAGACTTAATTAATACTGGTCGTCCTTGAAATTTCAACTAAATCTCTGCCTAGCCCTGTCAAAAACTTATATTCACAATTACCTTTGTATAAATCTCACTATCTGTTTGATCGCATTTTGTGATTATTTAAAATATTTGTCAAATATTGGTCTGAACTCTACATCGCTGTGCGTACCATAGGAAACAAAAGAAGAATTAAAACATTCAGCAATGATTTATTACCTTTAAATTTCTCAATATGTTTAGCAAATAAAGTTTGCTTAAGTTGAATGATAAATAGAAAATCTTATACTGTGTAATTGCAGTATTCTTAAACTCAGTTATTTGCAAAGTAAATTGAAGCTTTATGTTTTCTTCGTCAGCAACACTTGAAAGATCTCTTTGATGATAAATGCTTAATAGTATTGTAAAGTTTGCTCTGATTGCCATTGTATTTCTTATTGAGGATTTCATATATTTAAAAATTTTATAGTCTACGCCACCGCATAATGTCAGTGAAGTGAATTTAAATGATGAGAGTTTAAATTTAGAGAACCCTTAATTTTGCAAGAATTTGGCAGCCTCACCGTGAAGCACGATTATCCTGTTTTCTTGACCCTAATGTGTTAATTCAGTTAATTTCAGTGTGTTGGCCATAAGATCAGGTTCGGGTTTAATGTTTTAATTCCTAAATATCAGTCTTCAATTGTGTTAGCAAGGCCACAAGTACCGGAAGTTTAGTTTGGTATTATTTTTCGTTGTAAACTTCAATCTGAAGTAACAATAAATATTACAATTATTTTTTTAATTATTTTTTGAACGTTTATCAGTGTTTTTAGTTTTTTAAGTTGAAACAGGACGGAATATCTTCCAGCAGTCTAGTAACATTATTCAGTTTAACTTAAGTGAAATTAGAGTGTAACCTTAAAATATGATGTAAAATAACTGTCTAAATATTTTTGAATCACACCACTAAAACTTTTCTGCTATCAGTACTTGCATACAGCCACTTAAATGAGTGCACAATTAGAAATCAGTTTTGAAAATTAACATGGCCATAATTAAAATGCCAAATGTTTTAGTTCTTTTTAGTTAGAGGCTAATATTTCAATATGAAAATATTCCACCCACATCATATCAGTATTTTACAGAGTATTAAAGGTTAATCCATAGAACGTGCATATTTTTGCAACTGGTTGATAAACTAGCTCAGGGTCCGTAGATAAAATAATTTAAATATCTGCACATTCATAGCTTTGGAATAAATTTTAGAAAAAAAACCTTGAAAAGAATTTCTGACGAAAACATTTGACGTTTTGTTAAGAAAGTACACTAAAGAGAATAACAAAGTAATTATTATGATGTCTGTTGTTTATAAAAGGAATAATATAAAATATACACTTATGTTTTAATTTATTCGTGCATCTAAAGACATATTATTAGGAACTGGAAGTTTTCGCAATTTATTCCCATTCTTTAGCTACCTAGAACCATTACTCCAGTAAAAGTTAATTGCACCTATCACTTTCTAATGTATTTCTTAGTCACCAACTCTTACCCAAAAGAATGCTAAAAATAGGTAAGTTTCAGGTTTCTTTCACTTGCAATTAGAAAATCTTCAAGCATATTTTTAGGTATTAACTTTTGTAGTGTTTGATTATGAAATTATCATTAGTTTGAGTCTAGGGTATTGACTAAGGCAGTTGCAAGCAGTATGTAATAACCGAAGAAAGCTTCATTGAATGTACTGAATTTCACAGATTAGAAAACTGCATTCAGATACATGATTTAAGGTAAACGTATTACAAAAAATAATGGTTAAATGCATAATGTGATGAACACAGCAGCTTCATATACACGAAACCCAAAAAATTCATTATCCGGTCTTTATTTTTGCAACCATTAGTCCTAGACATACATTTCGGTACAAAACAATGTCTTAAATGACGGAAAGGTTCACATTAATTTTGAAAATATTACGAAATCTAATATTACACTCGTTCCTTTACGTTTTGTCAGAATTTATGTCAATGCATGTTGATATATATATATATAAATAAATTACAAATTTTACAAATTTTTAACCTGTCTTGTGCTAAAGCTGCAAGACTGAAGTAAATTAAATATAAAGCATCCAAAATTAAAATTAAATTGGAATGAAAACAAGGCAATTCCCCAATAATATTAATAATTGAAACCTTGGGTAAAAGGTAAAACATTGTAGCTAAACATAATCAAAATTAATATAGGAATTCATTAGTAGAAAAATAAAAATGCAAATTGGTAAAGACATAAAAACTAAAAATTAAACTCTTTTGTCTGAAAGCTTAATTCAGAATTCATCAAGGAAAAGGAATTAAAGTTTAATAAAAATCCATTAATGTGTCTCGAATACGTGTTTCGTTTTTCTGTATCATTTGAGATTAAAAACCGATAAAAGATTATATGTACAATTTACCTTTCAATTCTATGTACGAAAAAACCTATGTACAATTTAGAATTTTATGTACAATTTATTTTTGGAAATATCTTTAGGAAAATGTTTCAGTTTCTTAGTATTAAAAGTTTAAGGTTCACATAATCGAGGACCACCCATTCTTTGAGTTTTATTTAATTGACAATATGAGTTAAAAGTGCATTCGTTTGGTCATTAATTTGCAATTTCCTTTAAAAGTCAGATTTGCATTTTAATGTATTTTTGGCAAAATTTATTTTTTAGAGTAGTCATTGTTTTGCGTAATGTAGTATTTTAGTCATTTTCTCTTTTTCCAAGTGATCGAATACGTATAGGGAAAATTCGGAATTCATCTGAGATTCGTTCTTTCAGTTTTAATTGAATTTTAATGTTTTTATTGAAAATTTAATTGAATGTTCTACCGAATTTTAATCTCAAATGATTCAGAAGAATGAAACACGTATTCAAGACCCATTAATCGACATTTATGACACTTTAAATCATTTTCTCCAGATTAGCTCTAAATTAGGGTTTCAGACAAAGGAGATTAATTTTTGGTTTTTAGTTCTATTATCAATTTGCATTTTTATTTTTCGAGTTCTTTCTACTAATTCTTATATTAATTTTGACTATGTTTAGCTACAATGTTTTACTTTTTATCCAAGGTTGCAATTATTAATATTGTTGGGGAATTACCTTGTTTTGATTGCAATTTAATTTTAATTTTGTATCGTTTATGTTTAATTTATATATATGTATGTATACGAAAAAGAGGAAGAAGAAGAAAAACCACAAAAGGATTGAATCCGTAGGACAAAAATTGACCGAGGTATTTAATTTCCAAATCTGCGATTTTTGACGTCATATTCAATTTTCATTGAGAGGTCGGTTAGAAAATAAATTAGAATAAATATAAACTGATTTCTTTCTTCTTAAATGCCATTCAATAATACTGTCTTATGATTTTCAAGTATTTTCACTTTATAATTTTATCGCAGGTCGTTTGTTACATGTCGTATAAGGAAAGAGTTTTCAAACAAAAAGTTGAAATTTTCTGAGTTCATTTAAGATGTCTAAAATCTTCATTCTGGAAACAAAATTGTCCAATCAATATTTTTCATAATAATATGCATAAAGCTGCTCTTCACAGAATCACTTAACGTCAGAAATCTTTTTCTAAAAGACATTTTATTTTTAATTACGTACAAATGCAAATAGTTTGCTCTTCAATTTGTGCACGACCACTGAATATGACTTTCGAATTTAATATCAAATATCTCGGTCAGTTGTACTGGAGATATACACTGTGTGCATTTCAACGCATATTCGTCTTCATTTACATGAAACAGAAATTACTGGGTCTTGAATTAAAACAAGTTATTCTATCCAATAGAACAAACTCAATAGAGAACAAAATCTAGCAATGTTATCATTAAGAATAGAAAGTATTACACAGATGGATGGAATTCGTGTATCCATCGGAAGTTTTCAGCCAGTAGTCAACACGTATAGGAACAGCTTTGTTTGAGAAAAGGTGATTAATTTTGCAATCAGTTTAATTCCTTTAAGTAATAGTGTTGCATTACTTTAAATTCACTTGATTAATATGGAAAGCATAACAACTATCCCTGTTTGGAGAACGATACTAATTCTTTAACATGTACTTAGTACCTTTGATATAGCCGATACCTGTGTTAAACGTATTATTCTCTAGTTTATGATTAGGTTTTTCCAAAGAATTTTCCTTTAAAGCTAATCCATTATGCATCAAAGAGTTAGATGCTTAAGTAAATATTTGAAATGTAACTAGTTGCTTTTAGACTTCAAAATATTGTTTACAAAATAACATCATTCAATTCCCAAGTACTTTTAATACTTTAAGCTTTTCGTTTCAAAGCGTCGTCTTGGGAACTTCGCTTTCCACTATGGCATATCTGAAAGGAAGTTTCAAAATGAAAAGAATGCATAGTTAAGTTATGAGATAAATCCATCGGTTTTGATAAGCAAGCTCTAAGTAAGACGATGAAATTTACGGAAAAGCTTTTTATCTCGATATTTGTAATGAGATTGAAATGTTATTAAATAGTACGTCAGCGTTCAGAATCTTTCAGTAAAAGCACTTCCTGATTTAAAATATTACTTCCCAACCGCACTTTAATCGCAGTGTTACAAAATATGTTTCTTTAATCGAAATCTCCTATCGTACTCTGATTAAAAGCATCAAATAATTCACTTAAATAACGGAAGATTAACGCAAAATACTTTTTTTCAATAATAAATATGCAAGAAGGGTAAAGAGAAGAAGTCTTAAGTTTACACAGCAACTGTTATCATTAAATAATATAAATAGTTCTTATTTCAAACTAGAGAAAGTAGGATTGATAATCGTGAAGCAGTCTCATAAAAAGCATAATTACCAAAATTTCTGTGGTTCAGATTTAATCTTGTGCGAAGTTATCATTTCCACATGAAGGTGGCTTAGTATGGATAAAAGTTTCGCATTTAACGTAGCTCTAATATGAGCCTGCAACAGGCATTTTATAGTTCTTAATATATGTTGGTTTTACGTGAAAATATCTATTTCCTTTGATGTGGTGCAAAACATCTCCTGTGTTTAAAATATTTCAATTAGGCTCTTTCCAAATTTTTGGTTAACTTCCACTAAGCGAAAATTTTCCTGTGTGCTAAACCAGTACAAAAAAATTCTTCTTTCCTTAAAATAGTTCCTGTTATGTGTGCAGAATATAATATTTTTATGACTTACTTGATGAGTGGAGATATTACTCTGGTAGCAGCCCTTCATGTACAGAGTAATAACTCCCGGATGTCATTTCTTGAATTCGAAAAGCGAAAATACATTGCTCGGCATTGAAAATGCAACATCAAGAAGGAGTGGTCAGAAATTTATGCAAATTTTAGAGTAGACGCACGTCACTGAGTTATGCGAATGATGTGAAATACGCAGCTCTCCGACGCCGTTATTTTTGCCAGACAAATTATCCAAGAAAGTTGGTTTTGTCCCGGAGGATACATGTAATAGGACAGAATGCCAGGCCGCCGTCAACGAAGGCACTTCAAGCAGATAAACGATTTTACGAGGAGTATGGTGATCGGACTGAGAAGGGCGGGTTGGTCCTTATGTTAAATCGCAGCTGATACCCACATGGATGCGACCACGGTGCATTGGCTATGGCGAACATGATTGGAACAAGGAAATGTGGGAAGAAGGAAGGGTGCAGGTGCAGCCAGAGTGACGTCAGCACGCGTGGATCGACTCATTCGCCGAGAAGCTGTGGCGGTCCCGCAAGTCACTCATATCGCGATTCTGCAGCATGTGCAAGATACCCTGGATGTTCCCGTGTCGACGAGAACCATTTCTCGTCGATTGGTTGAACGCAGCCTGCACTCACGGCGTCCGTTAAGAAGACTGCCATTGACCCCACAGCATAGACAACAACGTTTAGAATGGTGCTAGACTGGAGCGATGTGGATTACAGAATGGCGAAACGTTGTGTTCTCAGATGAGTTACGCTTCTGTTTATCTAGTGACAGTCGACGGATACGTGTGTGGCGTCGACGTAGAGACAGATCTAATCAGGCAGTAACTGTGGAACGCCCCAACGCGCGACAACGTGGCATAATGTTTTGGGGCGATTTCAGGTCACCTCTAGTTCGTATTCAGGGCACTATGTCGGCCCAACGATACTTGGATAATGTACTGCGGCCGGTGGCGATCCCCTACCTTCAGGGGCTGCCTAATGCAGGATAACGTCCGACCACACAGTGCTTGCATCTGCCAACATGCTCTGCAAAGTGTACAGATACTTCCCTGGGCACCGTACTTTCCTGACCTATGGCAAATTGAACATGTATGGGATGTGATTGAACGCCGTTTGAAGTCTCTGCCCCTGCCTCGTTCAGAAGACGAACTGTGGCAAATGGTTGAAAAGGAATAGAGAGTCATCCCTCAGGACACCATCCGCACTCTTATTGACTCTACGCCTAGAAGTGTTTCTTCGTGCATCGCTGTTCGCGGTGATCCTACATCCTACTGAGCCGACGCCGTTCTCGTGCTGTATTCTGACTATCATTTTGAAATAAAGATGAGTTATTGCTGCTTGCTGTCTCTGTCTTTTTTTCAAATTTCATCACTTTCTGACCACTCCTTCTTGGTGTTGCATTTTCAATGGCGAGCAGTGCATGTTTGCGATTATTTCAAATCTTGGTTATCTACTGATAAAGAGATTATGATAAGATCTAACTCACTGACCGTTAGAACCACGACAAAGGTCAGACAGTGGAAGCACTTGCTTCAGGTGAACAATTATAAAGGGCTTCAAATAATTTATAGAAAAATAAATTCATTTAAAAAAATATGGCTTTTAACTTTCAACTTTGAAACATGCCAACAATAATCATTCAAAACGCTTAATTTAAGTGAACGCTTTCTGTTAACACTGTGATAATTTACAATTCTTGATATTTGCATCATTTTCTGTGCTATACAACCACCTGTCTGATTTACATTGATCATTTTGTAGCCATTTTCTTACTCGGAATGGCGAATCTCAATTTATATTTCACGCAGAACAGTGTCAACGTAATAAGGGGCGAAATTACTTCAATATGTAGTAATTGATTCGTTTCATTACCTTACCACAATGAGGTTTCCTTAATATATATATTTTACCGCATGTCCTACATTACTTCCAAGAAAATGTTAAGATAAATTTTTTATTATAAATATTTCAGATAAATTAAGATAAAAATAAGATATATATAAGATAAATCAAGATATAAATAAGATAAAAATAAGAGATATCAAGTTTTTCTTAAAAGTGATACCGTTTTAAAGTACTGTGAGCCTTATTTCTTAGTTATAAAATTATTGTTAGAACTAAGACCATAAGCTCTTATTTAGCAATATGTTACAAAGTCTAAGAATTGAACGTCGAAACACGTATTTCGTTAGACATACTCCTTCAAAATTCCGTTGAAATGGAATTGGAAGATTGAATTAGAATTGTGTAAAGATTTTTAACGTTAAGTTTGGCTTACGTCATTTTTCGTCATTAAGTTCTTCGTTGAACAAAATGTATTTTTTTCTGTCGTACTCACATTTCAATTTCTCTGATAATTTCACGATTTTGATTTCATTTATGGTTATTCCCAGAGCAGCTGCAATTGTTCCTAGACGCATTAAACGGAGCAACACCTTAGTTTCAGTTCTGTTAAGAACTAGAGTGTAAGGCTAAAAATATTTTCTCCTTTTCTGATTTGTTGCACAGTTAAGAATGAAACAATAAAATAAATTTTCTAATTTTAAAGAAATAAAAGAAATAAGATTTTTAATTTTGTTGTAGAAGAATTTACATCAAACATTCCGGCTAGGTCTAAGAGAATTGGTACTGAAGTTACAAAACCATCGTCATTCACCAATACCGGAAGTGCCGAAATAATATTCTAAATACCGGAAATAATAGTAGTAAATAAACAATATTTTATTAAATTAGCTGTAATAAAAATGAAATGTAGCTTTGTTAACTTTTTAAAGAGATATTAACTGACAAAAATAGTCAGTTATTTTCGATAATGATTAAGATTTTTAGAAATAAATCACAATCAAGGTCTTATTTGCCCACCAGTGACTAAGTGTAATAAGCTCACTGAACATGTAGTTTGACTCAGGCCCAAATTTTAGTGAACGAGAGAGCTGTGCGCGTGTTTTCCTATTTTCTTTGTGTAACGGGAATTCGAGACAAGTCTCATTCATACCCTTAAGCACATAAATCTAGCTTACTTTTTTTGAATAAGTTGACCAAACTACTAAAACGAAAATGCATTCATTGGTAATAATTTTAACCTGTTTAGTGTTTGAAATCAGATAGAAACTCAGTCCGTCGTATTTCATATAATTTTCAACTCGTTATTACAGATTAAGATGTATAATCATGCATAAATCTGATAGAATGCATCAAATGATAAACCATTATCTAGAAGCTGAAACTAACAGCATTTTGAAGCATATTAATTAAACATTATGCATGAAATAAATTTAATACTGTTAGAAACAGAAAAGTTGAGTACAACTTGCAATTAGAAATTATAACTGTAGAACTGCATTCTTGTAGACGGATTAAATTGGTTTCAAATCCCGATGAAAGAGTTGGCTGCTGGGTTGCGTTTCGAGGTTTTCTCCACGTGTAACGCAAATACGTTAGGTGTCCTTGTAGAATTCTATGCAAAGGAGTCTCCATTTTCAGTTTCTCAGAAAATTCTATATAAAAGCATCTTCATTTCCTTAGGCAGTATTGGATTTGCACGCTTTGCCATACTGAATTACAAATGTTATAGAGGAAACGGCGAACAAATGTTATAGAGGAATAATAATGTCTTTACAATTTTGCGAAAAGAGAAAATTTAGCTTTAAAAAGGAATATATCAAGAGACATTGAAAATAACAAAGAAGAAGCTAATAAATCACACTTCCAAGAAACAATTAGTTCGAAAGTTTATTTTTCTGAAAAAAATACTTTTCCGCTATCGAAATGAAAAAAAAAATGATAGCTGTTTTATTCTCATAAACAAACTTGGGATTTGAAGATTAAAGTAGGTATCATTCGATTTCTATTTTATTTCTGGAAAAAATAATGTTATTATATTCAGGCTATTTAGAAGAATTATGTTATAAATTAGCATAATTTAAATAAGCAAATTATAGTTTAGTAACACTCAAGTATCAAAACAATATAAACGCTGCTAAAATTTCATCAGAAATACCAAGTTTAAAACCCAAACCTTTCTGGGCATTGAAGCTACTTCAAGTTTAGATCTTTAAAAGATATGAAAAAATAGTTCTTACAGGGATCAGGAAGTTAGTTAAAGAATTGCTCTCAGCCACTGTTTCCAACTGTTACAGAAGCTTGAACAAACGCATCATTATAAAAAGAAGTTCTAAAACATCTTCACTTGATCAAGAAAAACCTTCAGACACGGCTATTCTCTGTAGCTCATGAAATAAGTGATCAAATGGATTTTAAAAACTGTATTAATGATCTTGTTTCATTAAATAAAAAGAATTAAATTCTAATATAAAAGGCTTTAAAATTAGTACAATATATTTTATGTTAATAATGTTTTAACTTATACAATTTCATGATTATTTGCTTTTTTAAACTCATAAAGCATTATTTTCGTACTTTTTTTACTACATAAAGATTCAAAAATAGATTATTATTAGAAAAAATTAAAGACTGAATACATAAAGATTAAATTATTATAAAAATCAGAGTATTATGGCTGGAAATGAATTCAGCTATTATGTAAGATTATGATGAATATGATGATTATGATGAATTTTACTGCTAACAGAACCGCATATTAACGCTTTGCTGCTGGTGAAAAAATATCTGGCCTTTTTTTGCTGACAGTGCAAATTTCAAGGGCATAATTAAAAACAAACATTATATGATTATCAAATCTAATGACTTTGTTTGTTGGCCTTGAAAAAATAAGCTTGCATGTATTCATAGAAATACAAATTATTTCGGAGCCATGGTTAAATAAATTCAAATATCGTTCCAATATACACTGGTGTGTAAAAATTAAGGACGAAGTCGAAAAATTAGCATATCAGCTGAACGAAGAGGCAGAGCGGACAGAAAGACCAATCAGGAGATTAAGTAAGTTGATATACGGTAGCACATGCGCAGATATGCAAATAGACGTAATGGGGGAGTGTCTGAGTAGTATAAAGCATGTTGTCGGTGTAAGATCAGTATTTCTGGCAAAGAGATTGCACGCCGTACAGCAGTTAAAATCACACCGAGTTGCTGCCTCAGCGAGAAATGGCGAATAATCAATCTGTTAGACGACATCTGGATGCTTTTACCCGAGGTCGAATCATTGGGAAGTTGGAGGAAGGCCGCAGTGTGACAAGTGTGGCTGCAGAGTTCGGAATTGCTCACAGCATCGTTTCACGACTTTGGAGACAATTTCAAACTACAGGAACAGCTATCCGGGGGTTTAGTAGTGGTCGTCCACGAGGAACCACACCCGCAGATGACCGGTATATTGCCTTACAGGCCAGAAGAAACAGGCGGCAGACAGCGGGAGAAATCGCTAGACACACGACACAGGCGTCTGGACCACCAATATCGCGTTTTACCGTGGCCAGAAGACTGCACGGTGGTGGTCTGTTTGCACGACGCCCTGTACGGTGTGTACCTCTAACGCCTGCCCATCGGAGAAGGCGTTCTCTGTGGTGCCGGGAACACCGGAATTGGAGAGACAATGAATGGGGACGAGTACTCTTTACAGATGAGAGCAGATTTAGTCTGAGTTGCGATTTTAGACACATACACATCTGGACAGAGCGGGGAACACGCAATAACCCCTTCAACATCATCAAAAGGGACTGTTTTGGAGGTCGCGGAGTTCTCGTTCGAGCAGACATAATGCTTGGTAGCCGGACCGACCTTCATATCTCCCAAGGAGGTTCGTCACCTGGGACTGCTATTGTAACGAGGTTCTTCTTCCTTACATGCGTCTTTTCACAAGGGCTATGGGTCCTCAGTTCCTCTTCATGGACGACAACGCTCCACCTCATCGCACAGTTACTGTCGAAGAGCTGTTGGAGAGTGAAGATATTGAACACATGGATTGGTCGGCAAGGTCTCTGGATCTAAATCCCGTCAAGCACGTACGGAACTTACTAGGGAGACCCGTGGCAGCACGTAACTTATCGCCAGTAACGATTCCGAAACTGCGATTGGTGCTACAAGAGGAACGAGCAGCACTGTCTCAACAGCTCATTAACAACCACATATCCAGCATGCACAAATGATGTGAAACCTGCCTAGCAGTCAGGGGAGATCATATCCCCTATTAAAGACCGGATGTTTCTTGCTGGACACCCATCACAGTGATGTTTCGGCCTTCAGTCGCTCCATGCTACTTTTTCAACAAAGCTTCTTTTTATCCCTCTGATTTTTCTTTTAGTAAGTGTTGCTTACATTACTCATGTCTTTACGTATTGGGGATCTTACGTTATTAAATGTGTTGATTTGGAAAGCTTTTGTACAAAGTTATATTGAAAAAACCGTCTTGTCCTTAATTTTTGCACACCAGTGTATAATGTTCTAGTTGAAAAATATATAGAAAGATATAGCAAATTTTGATTTACCTTCTAAGCAATTCTAAATTATTAAAAGACCTAGGGTCAAAATATAAAATTAATTTTTATAAAATTTATACTGAAAAACATAACAATGTTCAAACATATACAGACCATCATCATCTATATCTCCTGACGTTTACTGAGTATGCGCATGATTCCATACTCGTAATAGAAATCTATAAACACTCCTTCTACATTTCAACTTATTTGTGAAAACCTGTGGCTAGAAAACGGTCTCTATTGAGTATATTTTTACTCATTGGTTTGACAATGTTTTCTGACATAGCTTCGAAGAGTGCCCTAATTTGAAAGCACGTAGTATAAGTATACTCATTTGTTCACACTTCATATCTGTTTCGTAGTTTTCTTTCATAGATCGATCTGTATGCAATAAACCGCATTGTACACTTTGAGGTATACTAGCCCCAAGAATAGAGCTGTCTTTGATTCTGCATATGTTTAGAGGAGAGCATTTAATATATGGAGACTCTTAGTGGCGTGTATGAATTACCACTGGAACGCTTGATAAAGCAACAATGGATTGCGCATTTCATGTTTTTATCTAAACTGTCTTTAGAGATACTTGTAACCGTAAGCCAAATGGATCACATACACTTTACATTTTAACTTAAGAAATAGATATATTTTATTTATTGACTAGTTGCTAGAAATAATTGAATGGAATTTAAACCATACTGTGATAGGGAAATAGGTAATGAATCAAATGTAACCATTGAATCAATAAAATGCATATTTGCATTTTGTCACATGGATCGGGAGATACATTATTCCATGTAAAGTGATATCTTGAGAAATCAACTACAAGTATGGTAATTTAAAAAAAAAGAACCTTTACTAGGTATCAAACTAGAAATACAATAATTTCCTGATATATGGTAGAAAGTAATCTAAGCAGTCACAAATAGTGCAGAATCCTGCTTCAGTCCTCATTATTAAAATAGGCAGAATTTCAGGAAAATTAATTTTTCTTAATGCTGTATATTTATAGAAAGTGTACTAAATATATCTCTACGTATAGGAGTTATACACTTAATTTCGGCCTAGAGTTTAAAAAATATTCGTTTATAAGCTGTGTATATTTATAGGCGTTTGATTCCATTTTCTAACTAACCTGATAAATATTTTTTTGTCTTAACTACATAAAAAAACAGAAAATTATGGAAACAAAATGCGTGTCCATTTTCAAATGAAGACCTTATTTTCATACTTGAATAGAAACTGCGAGTATTCCTAGGTGTTTGTTAACAAGAAACTGAACTTTAATTTTGCATTGACATCAACAAACTTCCGTAATATGCAGTTTCCAAGTGTTGGCACCAATTGTTAATTCCATAATTGTATAGCTAACATTTTCAACATTTTATTTTCCCTGTAGTTGTTGTACATGTATTTATTTGTTTTATTTGTACATGCCGAAATACTGCTTTTTATTCTAATTTTGGTTAAAAGTAGGTTGTATATACACGTGGAAATTGCTATACTTTGCTGAGATTATATTTAATGTTTGCTCCTTCAGCACTAAATATCTATGCAATCTTTCATAAACTGAAATCTTCGAGTGGGGTACATACCTATCCGGCTGAACTTTGAACTTGGCCAAACTCTTCATGCATACGTAGGCCTTAACAAAAGTCTGAAGTTTTTGACTTACTCATAATTATTACTTAGATAATATTACTCATGATAATTAAGCCTACAAAATAACCAAACACTCCAAATGTAGAGTAAAGTCATAAAGTTAACTCTAGATTAGAAAGTACTTACAAATTGCATTTTTTAAAGTTGCTGTTCATCCAGTACCATACTAACATTTTTCTACGTACATAAATCATTTATATATTTATGTGAGCGTAATATATATATATATTCGCTCAGGTTATTCCAAGTGCTGTGCTGAAGTTTAAGTGTGTAATTAGATACAAAGTAATTAATAGCTTTATATAAATATAATTTGTCTTAGTATGCATCAAAACTAGCTTTTAAAATTTCTGTGAGTTTTATTTTTCTACGCTTTACGTATTACAGTTAAAATCAAATTACTACCCTACATTAGTTTCAGTTATTATTTCTTAAATAATTTCTATCTTGTTTTTGTAATGAGTTCAGTGAAACGTTAAATTTAAGAAAACTTAAATGAAGCAGGCTTTAACTAGTGAAAAGTTGAGAAAGTTAACTGCTCTTCAGCTATATCAATTAATTGTGGCGTAAAAGTGTTTAACACAAAACCAACACAGGCAGACACTTTCAGGAGATAATTGACAAAACTAGGAAGGGAAAAAAACATGGCGATCAATAAAATATCTTTATCATCGTTTCGTGAAAATAAGATTGTCCTGTTCCAGAAGGATGAGGAGACAACAGCTTTCTCGTTAAAGCGTTTAGTTACTCCGAAAAGAGAAATTTATGACTTTCTGCTCTATTTCCTCTGTCTTCTTTTCATCATTGTTTCCTAATGACCATCATCTCGAGTTATGACGGTTATAGATAGCGTCTAGAGATGTAATTGCGTTTATTCGAGCGCCTCTTTCAAAAATCCACTTGGTAAGTCGGAGGAGATCACGTACCGAGAAAAGAAACATCCTGCTCCAAGACGAGGCTATCCGAGATCTTATCGATTTGCGATCGTCCATAAATACCTGGTCGGCAGAGCAGATAAGCCTCGTATGCTGACTCCGTACAAATAGCAAGTTGTTTTTCGATTACTAACAGTCTAAAGCTAGAAATTTCCCCTTTGTAAGATACATTGATACATTTTACTTGTTCAGGTAATACGAGGCTAATTTTTCCTAAGAAATGCTACATTCCACATTTCTACCTAGAACCATACAATAAAATATAGCGTGTAATAGCAACTTTAAAGTAATGATAACCAGAACTAAAACTACATCAAAAGTCGAATTTACATCTGTATGTAACGCAATGATGTGAAATGTATATCCCGAACTTCAGTTCTTTATCCAATGAAAAATGCACTGAAAAATAAACTTTTGAAAAACAAACGTGGTGAATACTTTAGTCTGGGTACACAAAATTATCGAAGAGTTAAATTTTTCAATTTTGAATTTAAAATTAAACATTTGGAAATCATTTGACATATAGATTTACATAATCTTCTCTTAATGCAAATATATTCTTCGCAAAATAAAGTATGAAAATACCCAAAATAAAATATGGATATATGTAATACTTCGAAATTTAATAGATTTTCTTTTAAGAACGAACATAACATCACAAAAGTCTTCGAGCATTACAAAGATTGAAAATAAAATCTCCTGTCTTGAGTACTGTGTATACATTTATAACATTATTTTGAATCGGAATTCTAGGCAACATTTAAAAATAAACTTCCCTTAATTCTTCATTAAAGGTTTCTTGTGATTCGCATCACTTCAGCGTTTTATTACCATATCTGTTCCAAGAAAGCATACACGATTAGAAATTAATTGGCTATTAATTTACAACTACAAAAAAGAGATACGTATTATAGTATTTCCTAAAATGGCTAGTTTTAATAATTAAAAAGTTTTGATGCAAACAACTGCTATTTAATTCATCACAGAACTCACCCTAAAAGAAAGAGATGATAAAATCAATTATTTGAGGATACGTTATGAAACTCATTACATTAGTAAAGCATAAAATAATTTAAAAATGAATTCTTCGGACTTCAAAGCTTGTAGCATTAATTAATTAATTATATAGATTACTTGATATTCCACACATTGTTAGAATAGTTATCTCATCTATTAGATCTCATTGCTAAGCTGTACTGAGGAACTTTTAACACAAACCTCTATTCTAAATAAAAGTTCTGAATGCTAACACTAGATGACAAATGATTAGAATAGTCAGTGGAGTCAGTGATTAGAATAGTCAGTGAAGTAGAATAGCCAGTGGAGTCAGTCCATATGATTAGAATAGTCATATGGAGACTTTATAACATGGAGACTATATGGAGGAAAAACTGATCTCTTAACAGTAGCAAAACATAGTAAATAAGAAATATAATCTGCGGTTGTACAGCATTCGTGCAATAACCTTAATTTTATAATGTATATTTCATCATTAAATCTACAGTCACATTTTGAAATCTAATTTGAACTCATTAGCACAAAACAAAACCTGTAAAATAATTTCAAATTCTGTCAGCACAGTGCTCCTAAGCACACTGCTACGTGCGACTCTAGCTTCCGTTTAATTTTTGTAAAATAATCAAAATCCCTCCTCAGTGTCTAAATTTGTTTGTTTGTTTATTGGGTCGAGTCCGTATTTCATGGAAGAATTGTTTACAAGAACCTCAGGAGGTTGCAGTTCTAGTTTCACCCCAATTTTGAGGGTGAGCACCGCGGAGGGGGTCAGAGGTTCTCCCAGCACTCTCCCCTACCACCAATTCACAAGAGAAGACTTTCGGCTCGCCATTTATTTAGAGTGTCCCCCATGCCATAAAGACTATATACATTTACAAACATCCATGCCTTCTCCGGCATTCGAAGCCGGGCTTTTTTTCAGTACGGCAGACAGAGTCACTAACCCCAAGCCGTCTGGGCAGCGTAAAATTCATAATATCTAATCACACTAATTTACTAATTCAGTTAAATTAATTTTAGTTGTTGAATGTAATTAAGCAACTTCAAGGCTTAACGCGTATGGTTCGGCGAGCTTTTCACATCTTTTCTTTGGAAATTAAACGTTTTTCGCTTGGTTGTCCGAAATTTTAATTCAATTTATCAAATTTAAAATTTGTTCATGTTTCAGCTGGTATATTTTTGTTGAAAAAAGCACACTACACGCCATAGAAATGTCTCTTTGGGATAAATAAGCTCTGGAAGCAGTTTTCAGTTATTTGTGATAGACTACTACTTTAAGCGAAGAAATGCCTTTTAAGCTCTTGTTGATTATTCCAATTACAAAAGATCATTACTTTTCCAATTAGCAAATTTATTTGTTGTTTTTTCGAAATAAAATCTTTCTCATTCATTAATAAAGCTAATGAAATTTTTCTAAAAGTGAATTAGGTAAATTAAAAAAACACATTTATAAATAAATCTCAAGAAAAATTTCTTTCAGGATCCTGAGAAACGATTTTGTTAAATAGACCCAGTTGTAGTTAATACTTATTATTCAAAATTTCAGTTATACTTAGTTAATTGATACTTTGTTAATTCAGCAGTTTTCACTTGAAGCTGAAAACTGTTTTTTTAATTTTATTGCCTTTTTTTTAAATATTTTGATTCTTTTTAGAAACGGATTGAAAATTTTCTGAATGCCTTCCAATAATTCCTAGTTCTAGGAATTCCTAGTTCTATACAATTCACATTGTATGTGAATTTCACCTAATCGTTTACTCCCACGTATTGAAATTAACCTGCTCCTCTACGCACATTAACTTTATAAATTATACACTAATCGAATATTATTTGTTGCTTATCTTAAGGTACCATTTTAAAATAATTTATGGGTAATTTTACAAAATACTCAGAGAACTCTTCAAAACAGAGGTAATTTTTAGGTGCACTTCAACAACACAAAAATGACAATTTGTTGCTTTGTTTTGAATTATGGAAATAATTTATGCAGCTACCTTATGGGTATTTAAAGCATTCATACAAATTTCGCAGTGAAGTATTTTTTACTGTTACTAATTTTTTACTTATGCGTTTGGAGATGAAAATTATATTTCAACTTGAAATAAGATTGTTTTAGATAATTTAAAATGATACATAAACTGATTACTGTTCAGTCCGGGTTGTTAACCAACTTGTGGGAAGACACTAGGGCTATGACAGGGATATTGAGCTCTGTTGAACTGACCGCATGTAGCTTGGAAACTAGATAATGATGACAGACACTTTGATTTACAGAAGACTTCAGCACTTTGCGCAACCAGGTAAAGACAAAATTGTAATAGCGCTAAATAAACTCTCAGCTGCTGCATAAGCTTATGTAGAAGGACATATCATTGAAAAATATGGGCAATTGATAAACAAATAAAAAACTGAAAACATACATATAAATACAGAACTGTGTGCAAAGCTAAATAATTACAATAACGTTGAATACAGCGGAAAAGTGTAGTACTACTACTGTGGAAAAATTACATTGTGGACATGTTTGGGACATGCTGCATATGGCTTATGTCTGAGTAGGCAGTGACACAGTACATAAGGAATGCTCTAATTTTTTTTGTGCATATCTGTTAGCACTAGTGTTAGCGGCCCATGTTACCAAGTTTGTAGAAGCTGGTTTTTAAGGTGGTAGCCTGATGTCTGTCGGCAGTCCAATACGCAGTAGTACGCTGTTCTTTCACTACCGCAAACACAAAGCTGTGTGTAACTGCGACGGAAGAGGTGCAAATATGTTGGGAATAAACTGTATCCAGAGAAGCGAAGTTACTAAAGAAGAGCTACTGCCTAACAATTTTGCCCCTTTGGTAAGAAAAGAAACTCTCTGCGACCTGTAGTGGCTGTGAGCCATCCTGCTACCTTTTGAGACTATGCTCCTGAGTGGTAATGTCGGGAGAAGAATTAAACTCACTTAATCTTGGACTTTGTTTGCTGCCTGCTTCTCGTCATCCAGTTCATTGCTGGTGAAATACTTGTCAGCTGGAACCCATCATAGAAAATGGCGATTAGGAGAAGGAATTCGCAACATTATGTGGCTGTGACATGTATCAGTGTTAGAGAAACACATGTGACATGTATCAGTGGGCTTCTGCTACATGTGCTCAATATGGTCTACAAGCTAGAGACCGAGTCACTAAACATTTGGGCATTTGGCATATGTTCGATTGCATAGTTGATTGCAGTATTCAGGGCTGTTAGTTCCACTTGGAAAGTGGAATTGCTTAATCTGAGTCTGATTACTAGCTTGTACTGAACTATGTTATGCCTGATAAGATGTGCAATGGTAGCCTCCCTCTCTACTACCAAGTCTAAAGGACTCATCCTGCGAGGACTTGAAACGTTGGCGTTGCTGTTGTGCAGTACAGTCTGCAGATGGTGAATAGATTGATATTCTGCCTCATTTCGTGGAACAAATGTTTGCTCTACTTTGAAGCTCCGTAAAGGTATTTGAAGTGCACTGCCTTACTGTCAAAAACCAAAAGCTAAGGATTCTGGATGCTATTTCCCATTTCATAGCTGGTGTACGGTGCGTTTGTTAGCAAGTTGGAGCACTTTTGTGCTTAATATTTCTGTACTGCTGTATATTAAGGAGCATATACTGTAATTATAACTTTACTTTAGAGTCTTTAACACTAATTTTCTTACAATCTTAATTAAAGCCAATTTCAACACTCTCTTTACTACCAGAGCCTTTCATATATAACTTGTGTATCATGTTTTGTGAAGCATTAAATTTTTTTTAAAAAAGCATTATTCTTCACCATTTCAAAAATACAATGTCTATCTATTCCAAGCTCATTTCTACGATATTAAAAAAATAATCATGCACTATTCAGAAATATATTCATGTTTTAATACACTACATTTCTAAATGCGCTTAGAACTACTTAAATATCAACCTAATTTAAGATTTAACAGCAAATTCAAGTGCCTATCGGATTCAGAATTTAATTTACATGTGTTTGAGTAATATGTATGATAACGTTTCTAGTATGAAATCCAGATAGAGAAAGGTAGATTAAATCACTGTTACAAGTTTCATTTAAAATTATAAAAGTTTTGATTATTACTTACAGATCGATAGCTAAAACTGTTTTTGAATGTACTTTATTTAAATCTAAGAAAAAAGAACTCTATTATTTCTGAATCGTTTACTTCTGCTAATTTAAGTTAGATGAATATTAAGCTTATAGCTCTGCTGATTTAATTAACTGTATATTAAACTGACAGTTATCATGATTTAAGGGGACACAGGACCTTTAAATCTACAGAAAGTCGATTTGTCGATTTTTAGATTTTTGCTTTTATGAATATATAAAGATTCCTGAAGAAAATGCAAGAAACCATATTTTAAAATTAACATTATTTCTTGAGGTATGATACTTCATATCGGAGAGTATATCAGAAACTTGCTTAAAGGGATAATCGTGGTTGTTGTTTACATTTTGGTCACTCTGTATATAAGATCCTATATTCATCATTATACACAGAACATAACAAAGTATGCAGTAAGAATCATTCAGGTTCATATGCACGAATGGAAGTGATTGGTATGTTAGGTACGTTTTCTCGATCCAAGGAAACATATGGTATTTGTACATTAATTACACAGGTGATGGAGTTTTGAAAACTTTCTTAGCCTCTACAAAAGATATCTGATATGATGTTCCAGTTTCCACGATAGAGTACGTGTGGGCCAGAAGTACTAGAAGAATTGTAGAAGTTTCTGTAAATTTAACAATAGCTAACTTTAATGATGGAGAACAGGCTATACTGCTCATCACGAACGAATAAGAATGTGTAGCTGGAGCTAACTGCGCAGCATTTGCGGAAGAAGCAAACAGAATTCCCAATAAATACGTAGAAAAAAAGAGACCAATGCAATGCTTTAGAAGCTTGAGTTGCTAAAATAAAGAAAAAAAATAGGACGCAGGTAAACTTCCTTTAACAAGCAGAAGGAATAGTTTATGCTTCTGGTGCATTTTAAATGTGTTTCGAAAGCTATAAATTAGAGAAAAATGATATTGCATCTTTAAACTGGATTTTCTCATATTGATAATTTTCAGGTATGTGATCATTCTTATTATCAAACGATGGATGCTATAGCTATAAAAACTTAACCTTATAGACTACTGTTGTTACTTTACATGCAAAATACAAAACATTGATGCATATATACATATATTTACTCTCGAAAAGATGAAAAATTATATATTTAAAATTTCTTCTCACTTTTTCAAATTTAAATATTTATTTTATAATATATTATGGATTTACATTACTGTTTAATGTAACGCCATAATATATTATAAATTACTGTACTTATAAGTAAATTATTAAAATTATGTAATATATTAAAATTACTGGTTAATGTATTTCGAATACATTTTTCACAAAACTTGTTTTCTATCTGGAATATTTTCAAATTTCCGATGCGCGCAACATTCGATGATTTTTATTTACATGTCTCTTACGTACGTTTTTAATCTTTAATTTACAAATTATTTATTTACTTATATATAATATAATATGGCATATGTATTTAAGGTATAAAATAATAAATGTATCAAAGGTTACATTTATTATTTTATACCTTAAATACATATGTTATTCGTATGAAATGAATTTTAGTGCTTGGAGTTCACTCATAGGTCCTGCGCCTCCTTAAAGAAGCTGAATATTAAACGTACAGGTCTAATTTAATTTAGCTGAATATTATACGTAACAGTTTGCTAATTTAAGGTGACTGAATGTTAGTCTGAGTCTTCAATACAATACTTTTACACTTTAGAAACCAATACATTCTCAGATTATTTGATGCATAACTGGTTTTTGGTTTAAAGAAGCCTTAACATGAAGAGCAGTACTATATTTCAAATAGAGTAGAAATGAAAGTCCTTTTGCTGCTTAATGGGAAAGGCAATAAATTCATCCATCGAAGCTCGAGGCAGTCAAATGGAAAATTAAACCTATTTATCACCTTGAGTCTCAATAGAAACTTCATTCTGGATTCTCAACAGCATTCGATAGGATCATGTTTTCTGTTGCTATTTCTTTTGTCTTGAGAAGTATATACGTCGACCTAAAGTAAAATTTAAACAACCCGCGAAGTAATCAATCCGAAATATTCTGAGAAACCTAAGCGTAATGCATCCGCCTAGTTAGCATGAATCTAAATTTAGGAACATAGTTTTCCCATTTACGAAACTTCCATTTTGAGTAATGATCTTCGCATTGAGTTAAAGTAATGGTCATTTATTTCGTACTCGAAGGCTGCCAGGTTGTGGAAATTAAGAGAAATACATGTTCGTTTCACTTTTGGACTTATTCCCGAAAACACAAATTCCACTGCTTCCATTAGTAAAAGGAGACTGATATTGATACATTCCGGTTGATTACTTCAAAATGCATGTTTTATTTTTTACTTATACTTTTTTCATATGTAACTTCGCAGTAATTTTTCTTTGCCTCTGAGAAACTGTATAATTTTTTACAATAATTACTGACAGCATATTCATCTTTACTATTCACAAATGTTTTTGCAAATACTCTCAGAATGCTCCCCGTAATATACAGGGTTGCCCAGATTTTCGTTGTCGCCTCTCGTTGTTGCTGGCTTTATTTTCTTTGATGTTTCCTAGTATTTTTCTTTCAAGGATTGCATGAGTAGATAATGGTATGTTTCATACTGCTTTTCTCTGAAATTAAGTTTGTAAAAGTGGGAATTAAAAATATTGCGCTCATTGCTGAAATCTTAATGTTGTTCTTGCTACGGATGCTGGAGGAGTTCAAGAATGAAAGGACTTGGAAAACTCAGTGAAATCTCTCCCGTAGTCAAATATGCTACATTAAAAAACCATTGCAGTACATAAAACGATTGCTTTTCGTCTCTGCAACCTCCCAGCTAATGCATGCCACAGACGTAGTACGTAGACGTAGACGTAGTCCAGCACTCCAAGGTAATGTAGAGTTATCACTCATCGTTTTTAGATTGACATGATGAGTTTGGGGGGAGGAATCAATGAATTCTTCCTAATAATGAAATAAGAGATATTGGATAAATTATTATACCAAAATAGGACATGAGAGAAACGCCCTTAATTCCTTGCATCCTTCCACCTTAAGAATGACCGAAGCAGAGAACGGTCCTCAGTTCAACAATCAAAGTTGGGGACTAGTTCCTGCCTTTATTTCTATTTTATTGACCTGGAGACGTTTTGTATGGCAGCATGAAGTCTTACGTCTTTAAATGAAAGTGTTCGATACAGGAAATGTATTTTCTTTAAATCGAGATTTAAGTTCTAGAGACATCATTTCTTACAATTACAATAGATCAGCCTCCTAAACGGAGAGCAGTTAGTGTCTCTGACTGCAGTGTCGAAGGGCCTGGGTTCGAATCTCGGAAAAGGCTTGGATGTTTGTAAATGCACAGTGTCTGTGCGGTATAGGGGCACTCTAAATAGGCGGCGAACCGAAAGTTTTTTCAAGAGGTTGTGGGTAAGGGAAGACGGGTGGGAGACCCTCGGATACCTCTTCCCCGCGGGGAGACTTGGACAGACTCCTGCATGAAGAGCCCGAGGAGCTCTTCATTGAAATTGGGGGCGGAACTGAGGAAAGACGTACTGTCACCTGAATGGTGATGGTCAAGGCTTTCGCCAACGACAAGCGCAGTTTGCAGTCATTGTCACGGTCAATTTCGTGACTTGTTCTGATGTTATTGTCAGACAAGTAAGATCAGTCACAACCATAAAACAGATCAACATAATGTTACGGACTTCACATTTATTTGGCTATTTATTTAGAATTGTAATTAAAATTACTTTATATTTCCCGTGCAACGCAGACGATTTTTGAAGAGAAAGCTACGTCAAAAAAAAGAAAAGAAAAATAAAAGACGGCGTGCAATTAATGTTTAATAAATAAATATCTCGTAATTACTGATGCCATCTAGAAAAATCGAGTTTGTTCTACTGGTAATTAAAAAGCTTATAAAAGCCGAATTTAAACACCTCATCTCAGTCGTTGTTGTTGTTGTTGTTGTTCTTGTAGCTGTAAAAAGCGAACTGCTGTTTGTGTACTTAATGCTGTTATTGATTGTAGCGATTTCGCTGTGAAATAGAATTATTTATCTGTTTTGAACTGAGTTTTTGCTAAACGTTTGAGATATTGTGCGAATATCTCTGAAGAAATATTTCAGCATTTTGATTTATTTCTTGTGGAAAGAATAAGTTTTTGTTAACTTTTTACGACTTGTGCATTCAATCCATAACGAACCCGTACGCACCCAACAGTTTTTGGTGTCAGAAGTGGGATTGAATGCCTTTAACTACAGCAATAGAAGAACAATTAAGGCAGTTTATGGCAGCCTTTGCTGCATTTAAAGAAGAGATTGAAGCTGGTGAAGTCTCCGTTAAAGAAGAGATGAGAGCCGTTAAAACAAGTCAAGAAGAAATGAAAAAGGAAATTACTTGCATAAATAGAAAATAAATTTGAGACTATGGAAGGCAGAATAGACGCGGTTGAAAGTAAAGTTTCTTCTGTCAAAGAACAAATAGAAGAGAGAGTTTCTGTCGTGGAACAACAAATCGATTACAGAGTTTCTGCTGTGAAAGAACAAATTCAAAAAAGAGTTTTTCCGTAGAAGAACAAATACAAGAAAGAATTTCTGCTGCGGAGCAACGAATCGAAGGAAGAGTCTTTGCCGTCCAACACCAAATCGAACAACAAATTGATGACAAGGTTTCTGCGGTTGCGAAAGAAGCTGATACTTTAATGAAATTTGTAGCGACGGCAGGAAGCAATTCGGATAGTTTCAAATTTCTACCCATGAGTGCTCGTCCCTCTCTGAAGCTATCCACATATGATGGGAAGACCTCTTGGCAAGTGTATAATACACAGTTTTCTATAGTGGCGGATGCGAATGGATGGGATTCCCAAGCTAAGGCTTGTCATCTCGCCGCTTCTCCGAGAACAGACGCAGCGGATATCCTGCAGACTCTTCCCGAAAACCAGAGACTAGACTTCCAAGTTCTGTCCGGCGCTTTGGAGCTGTGTTTTGGAGAGAAGTGTTTAAAAGATTATAGCAGGCTTCAGTTAAAATCCCGTCGTGAGAGTTCACAAGCCAGTGGATCAGTTGATGGCTCGTTTAGATGATTTAACAAGACAAGTGAATGCCTTGCAGCGGAATATTGGTGATAAGAAACCGACAGTAAAATGCTGGAACTGCGGTACTTTAGGGCACATGCGAAGGAACTGCCGAATATTCAAGAGCTCGGGAAATAAGACGGACGATATAAACAGAAAATTAAATGACATGAGAACATGAGATGAAGTAATGACAAAGAACCAAAATGCTGGAACTGCGGAGCTGAAGGCCACCTACGAAGGAACTGCAGAACACCCCAGAGCACGGAAAGTAAGATCATTTCCCAGCAACGACGCAAGAAGCAAATTAATGATCATATCGCGGAGCAGAGTTTGAGCGATAGTGAACAACCCCGTTTTAAAGCGCTCAAGATTTCTGCACTGTGTGGCAAGAGAAATGGATTATCCACCAATGGGCATATCCATGGAATTCCTTGCAATATGATCATTGATACAGGAGTTAATGTTACCATCATTTGAAGAGATTTAGCTCAAAAATTCAAGGATAAACTGATTTGGACTCCATCCTGTGTTACCCTAGAGACTGCGTTCGGTGAGAAAATCGACATAGAAGGAAAGTTAAACTTGAACATCACCTTTGGAAATGCAACCGACCATCACACAGCATATATGGCGGATATTACAGATCCTTGTATACTCGGATTGGACTTTTTAAGGAAATAGAATTTTTCCTTAGCCTTCATAAACAACAAACTGCTTTCAGCAAGTGAGGACATGACTATTAATCAACAGAAGGTATCCTAAGCTGGAAACGCCAAAGTCTCGTCTGAAAGCTCCTGCTCAGAAAGCTACCGAAATCATACTAGGGTCGAAGAGAAACCCAAGAATACCAGCAATTCTCCATCCCAGATGTTTATCGGTCGTGATATTCGTCTGCCTTGTGATCTCTTGTTTGGCCGGCCTGCAGATGTGTCTTCATCGCCTGAAGAATACATCCAAGATATCCAGGCCCGGCTTGAAGTGATGCACCGTTCTGCACGAGAGCGAGTCAACTTGGCGAGGTAGAAGACGAAGACCCGCTATGACACGAGAATTACTGAACATCGTTTCAACGAACGAGACAAGGTGTGGTTATGGAATCCGACTCATCGAAAAGGACTTTCTCCGAAGCTACAGTCACCTTGGGTTGGTTCTTACACAGTCCTAAACAGGCTGAACGACGTCGTGGTTCGGATCCTTAAGTCATCGAACTCTAAACCTAAAGTCGTTCATTACGACAGGTTAGTTCATTACTATGGCCATAGTTGTAAGGTTTTAGTTAAACTAACCAAGTTTATTTTAATTTAAATCTTTTCTATCTCCTCTCTGCTTCAACTTCCTGTCAGAAGAAGCGCGCGTTTTTAGCTTATGCTAATTTTGAAGTTCAGCCAAGCACTATTTAAGACAGAGGTAGAAACCTCTCGGTGTGTGAGAGCTTTGCCTCAGATCACGGTCACGCTGCTCAACGTTCGCCTGACCAGCTAGCAGTTTAAATTTATAAGCCATAGTGCTTACTACGTGATTGCTTTGTAAAATAAATTAAAGTGCGGTAGTATTTAGTATATCTTGCTACGCACCCTTTTCGGTAGAGGCCAACTTCCGCGAATTGCTCTGCGAAGCAAAGTTTGATTTAAGTTACATTTTAATTTATTTAAATTTATTTGATTGTTAAGTTCGACCAAAGTGTGGTCTGTTACGTTCTGTATCTCTCCCGAATTGGGAGGTTTGTATTTAATAGTAATTGAATAAAAGAGGAGTCCAAATCCCTCACGTGCAGTTATTCTCCAGCCCAGCAGTTACATCAGAACATAGCGTACCTTCCGCTCCCTGTTCCAGTTCAGGACTTAGATTTTGAGGATAAGAACCTTTACAGAATTTACCATGTTCTCAAAGAATACACACAGAATGCTAAGTCCTGATATAGTACGTAGTGTATATAATTGTAAATAGTATAAGACCATGGTCCTATTTGTGTTTATTATTTGATTTGTATTTGTTAAGTATTTGTATTTGTTAAGTAATTTGTTAAGTATTTGTATTTGTTAAGTATTTGTATTTGTTAAGTATTTGTATTTGTTAAGTATTTGTATTTGTTAAGTATTTGTATTTGTTAAGTATTTGTATTTGTTAAGTATTTGTATTTGTTAAGTATTTGTATTTGTTAAGCATTTGTATTTGATAAGCATTTGTATTTGATAAGCATTTGTATTTGATAAGCATTTGTATTTGATAAGCATTTGTATTTGATAAGCATTTGTATTTGATAAGCATTTGTATTTGATAAGCATTTGTATTTGATAAGCATTTGTATTTGATAAGCATTTGTATTTGATAAGCATTTGTATTTGATAAGCATTTGTATTTGATAAGCATTTGTATTTGATAAGCATTTGTATTTGATAAGCATTTGTATTTGATATTTGATAGTATTTGAATTGTATTTAGCGTTGGATAGAATTTAATTTGCTGAAAGTTACTTATTGCAATTATTGTTTATTTTGTTATTGTAAAGTAATGTTTATTATAGCCCTGATGCCTTAGTTGTAAGTTTGGCTTCCTGTCCAGGGATTGTACTGCCCGGGACGTGCAGTCCTTGGGAAAGGGGCAATGTTACGGATTTCACATTTATTTGGCTATTTATTTAGAATTTTAATTAAAATTGCTTTATATTTTACGTGCAATACAGACGATTTTTGAAGAGAAAGCTACGTCAAAAAAAATTTAAAAAAATAAAATAAAAATACAAGAGTGCATGCATTTAATGTTTAATAAATAAATATCTCGTAATTACTGTTGCCATCCAGAAAAATCTAGAAAAATCGAGTTTGTTCTACTGATAATTAAAAAGCTTATAAAAGGCGAATTGAAACACCTCATCTCAGTCGTCGTTGTTGTTGTTGTTGTAGTTGTAGCTGTAAAAAGCGAACTGCTGTTTGTGTACTTAATGCTGTTATTGATTGTAGCGATTTCGCTGTGAGATAGAATTATTTTATCTGTTTTGAACTGAGTTTTTGCTAAACGTTTGAGATACTGTGATATTGTGCGTATATCTCTGAAGAAATATTTCAGCATTTTGATTTATTTCTTGTGGAAAGAATAAATTTTTGTTAATTTTTACGACTTGTGCATTCAATCCATAACGAACCCGTACGCACGCAACAATACGTATGTTCTTTGTCATAATTTTTGTAAATACTGCTTAATCTGTCAGCAAAAATAAAGTTTTTCCTTGTACTTATATTAACTCACTTATATAGCATTTATCTTATTTATTCAACCATAAAACCTTCTCAAATATAATTTCCCCCCCTTTACATTTTAGAATAAACGTTAAGAAATAAATATATCCGTGATTATTTGATGCAACCATGGTTCTGGTTAGTATTCATTTGTTTCTGGTTAGAATGCTGCCTAATTAAGAAAGGAAAGTTAGGAAAAATTAATGATACATTGATACGTATTTACTATCCTGTATACCAGTAACTAATATAGGGGACGTAGCCCTAAACTGAAGTCCTTCAGCTGGACGTGTATGGGTAGTTGTACAATTTTTGCATGCAGTAATTTATTACGTGTATTTAATTTATTTGTGTGTGATTTATTTAGTATATAAAAAGGCATAATTAATCTCTTTTCTTTCAGGCCGTAATTTCATGTATTAAAATACCGGATTATATGGTCCTACCGTATTTTAGAACAGAATTATAAGAAAAATGAAGGCCTTGTTTTCCAGTAAATACTGTGTATAAAATGTTGTTAAAACTAAATTTAATAGTATATTTATTTTTACTCTCAACGGCATAGCCTTTGAGGGTAAAAATTTGTTGTAGAGTGTATTCAAAAAGTTTGATTAAAATTTATTTCTCTTGAAATTATCGTAGCCATTCATTATTAGATTTTGTTTTCTTTACAAGCTTAGCAGCCGTACGTTGGTTCACTGTACATTCAGTTGGACTATTAACCTTCAGTATAAATTTACATTTTCATTTGACAAGCACTATAGAGTAGCCAAAGGATACACGGTTTCTAATGTAGTTAAAATCCAATACTAGAAATGTGTAATTTGTGTACGATAGGAGACATTAGGAGAAGGAATTAACGGTATCATTGAAAATTTAAAGTTTGGATGCTTTCTAATATTTTCAAGTGAGAACTTTATCTAAGAATAATCATTTATACAGTAGTACGAGAAAGGGTATGACAATATTTCTAGCCCTTATACACATTTATTACATGCTTCACTAGACAACACCGCCCCCTCTAAACGAAAGATATAGTTAGATATACAAAATTTAGCTTACAACGTACTGAAAAGCCTGCTGATTTGCTTCCATTTCTAAAGGGTGTAAGCAATGTTTCCCAACGACAGCCAGGAACAACTGAGCGCCACGGTCCTGTTGTCACATTCTCTACATATTGCGTCACTTGATAAAAATATGCATATTGCAGAACACTTTATAAATATATGAGAGAACTGTCTTTAAATTATGACAATCCATTTAAAGTTTCAATATCAAGAAAAAATAGAACTATTATGAGCAATCAAAATTAATTTCATTCAGAAGCAAGATTTTAGAAAATAATGATTTAAAATTAAATACATTTTATCAGTATTATAGCCGTATTTCATATTTACTATATGCGAACAGAAGTTGAAGAAGAAAATTTAGATTAATTGCCATCAAAATTTCTGTGGTGATGCTTATCACTTTGGCAAAATTGTTAAGAGGCACATTTTATGGAAAAGCCATTTACTAAGCGTTCTAAAATTTTAGGAAGCAGAATAACTCATAAAGATGCTACTCATATTCTGCATTTCACTAGTTTGCGTCTCATGGGATCTCGTTTGGATAAAAATTACGCCCTACGTATTGTCCCTTTTTCTCTTGTTTTTAATTTCGTTCAAGTGTTTTTCGATCAATAAATGCTAAATATTCAGTACTCTGGCTACAGTAGGTTTTGCACTTTCGAGGCCGTCGATTCCGCCCCTTCTGTGGGCGGTAAAAACAGGTTAGAATATTAAGATAAAGAGTTAATTTATATAGGAAACGCTCATAAAACAAAAGATCATTCCTTTTTTGCCAAATACTGCATGTGTAAGGATAATTTTTAAAGGTCATAATGGCAAGTGTAATCACCTTTATTGGTAGTACATTATATGTTATTTCTAAAACATTTTCAAAGTTCTAATAAATTAAATGTTTCTACTTTCACTTACATAAGAATTTATTTATAGTGTATAGATTTTATTGAAATGAAAAAGTTTTTCATTGATAAATGTAAAGTAAATACCACGTAACGTAGTGTTTATAAATTTCTTATACATTTATTCTGAAAATAAATTATCGTATCATTTGAGAAAGCATGATATGATATATCAGTAAAAAACGTCATATAAAGATAAAAAAAGAATTTGTGTTTGAAAAAAAATCCTTTATAGAATTTGTTGAAGAACTGAATCTGCTGTACTCTTCTGTTTTTATTGCTATAAAGGGTTTTTAAAGACAAGCGAAATTTTAAACATGGAAAGAAACAATCTGCTTTCAAAATTTATCTTGAGAGAGCAATGTTTTACATTCGGAAGAATTTCAAGAAATCCAGGATTAAGGATACAAAATATTCTTCAAAACTTAAAGAAAGGTTTCAAATATCTTTTTCTTCTGAAATAGTGGAAAATAGTGATTAATTCTTCTGGATACAGTGATCATTCCGCAGGAAGAAGATTTGTGGTAGTTAAAAAAATTCCGATTCTTATTCACAAACTCGTAATAAATATACCTTCAACATAATGGGATAAAATCGTCTTTGCGGATGACAGCAAATTTAATAGTGTCAGTTTAGGCATCTGTATTTTTTTTTGACGAAGAGTAATGAAAAACTAAATGAAGAACCCTTGGTACTTAGCAGAAAAGCATTGTAGTGGATGTATAATTGTACGGTGATGGTAAACTAATTTATATTGAAAATATGATACACTACACAAAGTATTTCAACATTGTAAAAAAAAAAACTTAAAAAAAAAGTTTGAAAGTATCCCAAATATCGGAAACAATTTTTAATTTTATAATCCTTTTGTGCTAGAATTACCCCAAAGTATTTAATAT
>KK113781.1:293323-329721 GCA_000611955.2 Stegodyphus mimosarum
CAATAAGTTTGCCGGAGTTTCAAGTACAAGTAAGGAAACAAAGCATATCTCAAAAGGCAAGACTAAAACAAGTGCTGGAACAAGAAGCAAATGCATTAGTGTACAAATTACAAAACAAAATTAAATCATTCAATGCAAAAAAAATCGAAATATATAATAAAAGAAAGAGAATTTGCCTCTGTCTACTAAACGTTTTAAAAGCTAATCAGTGGGTTTGTTTTTAGTATCCCACGAATTTTATGTATTTCCTTTTCGTATTACGGGTTTATTTTTCAACGTGCACTTTATTATTTTCCTAAAAGGAGTTATGTAAATATAATTTTGTTCAGAATAGAGTAAGCCTATTATATATTAAGTACATTAGACTATGTCTTGATTAAAATCTCTCAAATACAAATTTACATTTGTCTATATGATATTTCAAGAGCTAATTTATGCATCAAAATAACCAGAACCCATGCAAAAGACACAGCGCTGCCGTATGGTGATGCCAAAAGCATAAAGGACTAATAGTTAACCCACTATAATAATAGTTAGTCAGGAATAATAGTTCACTGCAGGCTTCGCAATACTTTGCAGAATGACCGTAAAGATCGCAATAGCTTTCTTTACAGCACATCAATAAAGTCATTACAGACATTACAGACACATCAATAAAGTCACTAAACGTGCATTGTAATACGTTTTAATGATAGCATTTCTATCATTTTTACTTTGCACATTATTGTCTCACGAGAAAAATGTATCCCTTTGTGCAATTAGGTAGGTGTAGAACATAGGAATATGAAACTTCATCTTGAATGGCCTTTATCCCGACTCTAAGAAGACTTGCAAGTATGTTTGCCTAGAAAATGAGATTCTTCCACAATATGCCGCACATTGTTTTGTGTAATTATCTCTTTTACAAGTACCAGAAGAATATTAGCTTGTGTAGTTAACGATTACCACGTATAGCGTTTTGAAATCGAAAGAGCTGTCTAAAAGTATCTTTGGTTTTGGGAAAAACTTGATGCAAAATATGTTTACTCTAAATGTTCTCTCTTACAGGTGGAAATGCGGATTTACCGAAAATACTCTTTTTAAATTTAAAACCTTCTTTGTGAAGAAATCTTCATATAATGGGAAGAGCATGAATACTTCCAAGCTGAAATGAGTAAGATTATAGTTTGGTCAGGATATCGATGATGTAATAAGGTAACCCTTCCCTCCTTATGCCAATGATGTTTTGTTTTCTAAAGAAATTTCTAATTTTCTTTGAGTTTTTGAGATGACAGTTACGAAATCAGAAATTACTTTTACTGCATTTCTGTCTTTGCGAACAGTTAGCAGATTTTCTGGCGCATAGCCTGAAAGATTATGTATGATACGTCACACATGATTAAATCATCCCATCTTGTTCAACGTAAGAGTAAAGTCATAAAAACAGCTAAATTATACTCCTGACAAATAATTAATGTTATGATAAAAACTAACTAGAATACAACTCTAAAACCAACAAAGCTCATAAACTGATTCGTATTTGCTACTGATGTGATAAATAGACGCATGAAATTTCCACGGTAAATTTGTAAGGTTTTAGTTAAACTAACCAAGTTTATTTTAATTTAAATCTTTTCTATCTCCTCTCTGCTTCAACTTCCTGTCAGAAGAAGCACGCGTTTTTAGCTTATGCTAATTTTTGAAGTTCAGCCATGCACTATTTAAGCAGAGGTAGAAACCTCTCGGTGTGTGAGAGCTTTGCCTCAGATCACGGTCACGCTGCTCAACGTTCGCCTGACCAGCTAGCAGTTTAAATTTATAAGCCATAGTGCTTACTACGTGATTGCATTGTAAAATAAATTAAAGTGCGGTAGTATTTAGTACACCTTGCTACGCACCCTTTTCGGTAGAGGCCAATCTCCGCGAATTGCTCTGCGAAGCAAAGTTTAATTAAGTTCTATTTTAGGTTTAGTATTTAATTTTATTTGATTGTTAAATTCGACCAAAGTGTGGTCTGTTACGTTCTGTATCTCTCCCGAATTGGGAGGTTTGTTATTAATAGTGAATTAATAAAAAAGGATTTCAAATCCCTTTACGTGCAGTTATTCTCCAGCCCAGCAGTTACACCAGAACATAGCGTACCTTCCGCTCCCTGTTCCAGTTCAGGACTTAGAACGTAAGGATAAGAACCCTTTACAGAATTTACCATGTTCTCAAAGAATACACACAGAACGCTAAGTCCTGATAAATTCAAATATGAAACCAGTAAAATTGAATTCATAAGCATCACAAGAGCACACAATAAGCCAGACTAACTTTAAGACTTCTTTTGAGTAGATAACTAATCTCATCCGTTGAAAAACAAACAATTTGAGTGCATTTATTTCCTGAATTTTCTACTTTACCAGACAACATGTGGTAAGGAATATTTTAAAATTGTTGCCCACAAGGTGCAACTAATTTCCATGAGTAAACGAAAGCTCCAATTTCTTCAGTAGTTTCAAAGATACAGTGTATTAATTAGAAATAAGCCCACAATTTGCGCAGAAATTGAAAACATGATGCAAAACAAGCATTAGGTCGAAAGCGCTCAAAATTTCTCAATGAATATAAGAAAACGTGAGGTACAGAATTTAGTTACTGTTGAAAATTCACCTAAATGAAATCTGAACTGAAATCTCGATTAAGACTAGGCAAATACTGGACTTTATGCTGAAATTTTCGTACAGAGCTTAGATTTTCGAAAATAATTCAATAATTCGAAAATAATTTCAATAAAGTCAACGCATTGTAAACTACGATATCTTGGATCCTAATAAGGCTGTATGCTGTAGCTTCCAATAAGCGTGAAATGATTTATTGAAGAACGTGATAAAATAATAAAGCCTTGTTTCCTTTAGTGCGTTACCAACGCGTAGCGTATTGGGAGAAACGCATTACGCAGACGGACAATCGTTTACACTATTGCGTTAGATTTACTCTTACGGAAGTTCGGTGGTCAATTGCATTCATTGCCATCAGAGGTCTCTGATTTCACTTACGGGATTCGGTCTCTTAAAATATTTAAATTCGATGTTATTGGAGATTTTTAGTTCTGCTTATGAACTGTGAACGTAAAGCAAGTTAGCAATTTTTAGATACGTAAGGTTATAATGCATATTATTAACATCTCTAACTGCATAGAAGCTGGAGTAATTTTTAAAAATTTCATTGCGTTTCTCGAAGCTTTAAATACTAACGAAATAATATATAATTAAAACTGAAATGTACTGTTACTGTAAAACAAAAAAAAAGTTAAAGACATTTAAAAATAGCTGGTACCTTAAAAATACAGAGCAACTGTAAAGAAAGGTTCCCAATATTTACACTAAATTTGCTAAGCTTGTATGTCGCTGACTGCTATGTGAGATTGTATGTTTTTAAAATATGCGCAAATTTGGGGAGGAAACAGATAGTATAAACAATTTTAGCATCAATTTTTGCAGTGTCATAGCTGGATAATTTATTAGAAATCTCGTTTGTTTTAAAATGCACTATGTGCAGTTATATTTTATGCATAATCCATAAAATATTATTTTGAATTTATAAATTTTAAATTCATAGCTTTTTATAGAAGAAGTTATAAAGATAAGTTTTTTCCTCTTTACGTATGTATGCATATCTAAGGTAAATAAAATGCAAATATTTAATTAATTAATTCATGTGCTTCAGCTGGAGAGAAATGAATTTTAAAGCAATTATTATAATACGTTTTTTAAAAAATTGTTTTATTAAAAACGTTCAGGTATTAATACTGTCTCATGTTCATTAGTATTGAAAGTTTAGACCTGGAAACATCTCAAAGTCTCATCACATATATGTACATTCACATAAAAGTGAAACGTAGAAAAAAAGAAATATATATATATATATATATATATATACAAGGATTTTACTTTACATTCGTCTTATATTATAACTTTCAAAATAAATTCTTAAGGGGAAAATTTAAGTAAATAAGAGCATCAACAAAACTTTATATTTAATGCACACAACAATAGAAATAAATTTTAAAACACAAATACAGATCAAATTGGAATACGAAGCTGAGAAAGTTGCGAACAGGGTGGAAAAATAGTATGGGATTCAAACTTACAGACACAAAAAGGCCACAATTCGCTACCCTCAACTTTACCACTACGCTATTACCACACTAACGTGATTAGCAGTTTTGGTTTATGCACATTATCAAGTAAATGAATTCATGAAACTAAATTTTTTTGGTCCTATTTCAGTGTGCTATCGTGTGAAAAATTCACCAGAGTTTGCTCTTCAGCTTCTAGGACATTTCTTACAGAAAACATTATTTTTTAAGCGGCGTTCCGATTGAAGTTTAGCAGACTGCTAAAAATATATTCCAAGTGCTTACAAATATATGCTAGCCAAAAAGGTATATTTGTAAATAGAGAAATACAACTTTAATGCAGTGGAATATTTAAAAGACTACTAAATTTAATTTATAATTAACGTTTTTAGTTTTTACCTGTTTCAAAAAAAAAGTAACAAATCTTTTCATGCCGTAGCTGATTTGCTATAGCAGTTTGATATAGTCAGACGTTCATTATCATTAAAGGTAAATGTGTATGCAGAACTAGGAAATAATTTCCAGGAAAATTTTTCCTATTTCATGGACTTGGTATTATATTTTTTGCGCCTGATTTCCTTGACAGTAATCACTGCTCTCTACGAACCAGTACTGTAGTTGCAGTTATCTTATTTTTCTTATCGCTGATTGCTGTCTTTTTTAGTACGCAGATTTCTCGCTATAATGTTAATTCAGAAATAAGTATTTTTTAGCAAAACATTCTTGCACTGAGCTAGCGTTCATCGCTATTTCTGCAGCCATTAATTTTTGGTGACAACACCTGATTGCTCCTTTTTTACCACGTGACCCCCAACGCTTCCGCAGACGTACGCATGGAAGTTGAACATTGTTGAACTTCACATCCGTTCCGTCATCCCTCGACGGACACCAGATGTCAATCAAAAGGAATTCGCTCGCTGATTGGAGAAACGCATACGCACGGCAACGTATACGCAATAGTGGAAACGGACCTTAATTGAAATATACGTAAGAAATTTGCACATAATAATTCTTCAGGTAACTATATATAATAATATTATATAACTGTAAGTTTGAATGAACAACGTCATCATTTTCGTATAAGCTGTTTTGGTTGCATTAGAAGTTCTAAAGATGAATTGCGATATTTTTAGTCTTTAACTGAATTTTGAAATATGCACTTGTGGGATATACCTGTAAACGAAGAAAGTTGTGTGAAATTTTTGGTGAAATGTAATATTTTTCTACAAAGGCGGGAAGGCTCAAATTCGCACTTGATGATGCATTTTGGAAAACAACCTTTTAGAAAAGACAACGTGAAAAATTTAATGAGCAGTTGGCATTCGAAGCGGTAATTGGTTCAAGAATAGTCGTCTGCAATTTACTAAGTCGTTTGGAGAGTATTTGTCTACTATTTACAGATTTATATACTGCTAGAGTAAAGAACTAACGAGTGTTAAATTTTGCTTAGAAGAGTTGGAAAGACTGAAATAATTACATGCGGGAGAGATATGCAGAATTAAAAGGAAGCAAAACCTATTTGTAAGTAGCTTATAAATTGTTTTCCGAGATAAATATCGAACTAAAATTCAGATATGTAGGTATGAAATGTATGCTATGAAATAAATAACTTTCTCAGACCTGAAATAACCATTCTTTATCTTCTTCAAAAAATTGCCGAACTGCGCCAAGATGGTTACGATAATACCAAAGTACCAAAATTAATTTCAACAAAAGTCAAACAGCAAAAATCAGGGTTATATTTGCAAATTTTCCAGGACTAATTTCGATATTTTTACTACCAAAACCATTTGCCTCAGCTGCAAAATTGTAAAGGAAGGCGATAAGTTATGATGATAAGATAAAATAAGAATGGTTAGACAAGAGTTATGCTATTGGCTCCATCTATCGATGAAACAAGGAAACTAAAATATAATTTCCTTAAAGGCTAAAGGTAAAGATGGATTGCAGTTAGGGTCGTTAACTAAAGCAGAAAGAGATTTTTGAATGTGAAACGCCTGTAGAAAATCTCATTTACAATGGAATATGATTTTTGAATAATTTTGGCTGCAGAAAAATTGAAAAATGGATTTTCAGACCAATAGTGCTGGGCAACAGAGGACTTCTGTTTTTCCTTTTTCCTAACATATGCCTCATGTTCTTTAACGCGAAATTTTAAGGCTTTCTTAGTTTGACCGATGTAAATTAAACCACACTGGCAAGGAATCCCGCAAATACCCCAGGACTTCATATTATGAATGAGGACCTTAACTATAGAACTGGGAATTTTATTGATAGGCGAATAAACGACCCGAAAGTTAAATTTCTGTAAATTACTTGCAGTTTTATAGTTAGTTGATAAAGTTATGACAACAGAATTCTTATAATCTTCTAAAACAAGAGTGAGCCATTTAGTGTGTTGAGAAGAGAATTTTTTAATTGCTTGGTTAATAATGTTGGATGAAAAGCTCTTGTCAGCAGCAACTGCTTTTAAATAATTTAAGTCTTGATCAAGAGCCAAAGAGGAGCAAACTTGAAGTGCACGGTAAACAAAGTATATAAACCTTTGAATATAAACATATTTGAAAAATCTATTTAATAATATTTTTTTTGCCGGAGAATATTTTCATTAGTTTGCTATGACATACTTGTGAACACTTCATTTTCCATATTTCGGTTTATTTAATTAATTCAAGTCTGATTTACATCTTAAGAATTACTGTAATATATAAAGGGATGCGTGTATGATGTTATTACATCTATTAGGGCTGAAACATATATCGGTTGTAGACATTTAGTAGACAACCAGTTAACGGACGAGACACTTAACCGACAACAGTTAGCTGACAGGACATTTAGCCGACAGGACATGAAGCCGACATGTACAGTTAACCGACAGGACATTTAGCCGACGCTGAAATGTGAGTTGTTGAATGATTGTATATTTGCTCGATTATGACACAGCAGTCAAGGACTATCAGCTTAAGAGGAGGTAATACTTTTGAGAAGGACTTTCTAAGAAAAATTGATTTGGTTTTACACATCAGGAAAACTACGAAAGCTACAGTGCAGCATGTCAGATAAAGTAATAGTTCATAATCACTAGAGACCGTTTTCTTAATCACTACAGCATAATTATCAAATTATTGTCTATGCAATCAAATTAAGTAAGTGCTCAGCTAAACAATATACTGCGACCTAATTTTTCTATCGTTCAAAGGTAGCTAAAAGCAAGGATAGGTCGGAAAAGAAGTTCGCAATATTGAATTACAAATTTATTAGTTTAGGAGGATTAATTCATAAAAAACTTATAAATATTTATGCTTTTAAAATAAATTGTATAAAAAAGAATTTCATGAGTTTCTAACTTTGTAAACAATTTAAGTTCAGAATGTTAAATTAAGTTCCCCAATAAACTGAAAACAATAAGCAAAGCATGATTTCTGTAAACGATGTTCAACTTTTCATTAAATGGTAACAATTTAAACTTTAAAACGACTTGAAAAAAGTTAATGTTATTAGCATTCTGTGTTAGTTGAAGAGAAACTTGACAAGCATAACAGAAATTGATGTAAAAAGAAATGAAGTGGCTTAAAAGTGAAAACACGGCGCGGGAAAAAGGTTTAGAAAAGTGTTGAGAGAAATTCTGAAAACCATGAGGTCATTTCTACATTAATAATAAAATGTAGCTTATTCGATGTGTTTGAAAATTGTTTTTATTTCCTTTTGAACATTTCTGGATGCGAATACTACCAAACTTTGATTAAAACAACAGACTTTATAACACTTGCATTCTATTAACTAAGTATCGAGGAACCTAGTGAACACAAACAGACAAGCGAATAATCGCTAAAGTCCAAGAACAGAAAAGTAAACTCAAGTAGGGTTAATTACCCTTTATTTGATCAAAATAAAGATTTAACAGTTGGCCCCTTTGTTAGGGCGTGCAGCAAAGCCTCCACTTGGGCTTCAATTCAAAATGTAAGAACCAAGTAATGACTAACTAAAGAGATTTATCCGAAGCTAACACAGTTCTAAACTAGTTGGCACGTAATATCAACTTAGCCAGCGAAGCTATCAAAAGGCACGTAACACGGCTGAGCGTAGCAACAGTTAGAGAGACGTAGCTAAAAGGCAAACGCGCGCTATTCAGGAATCCCAACTCTCTAGCGAAGTCAGAACTTTAACTTAAATACTACTCTACTTCTCATTTGCATTGAACGCGATTCTAAAAGCTCATTCAGGTAGCTAATTGTAAGCTGAAGCTAGAAGAGATAGGAAAGTGTCATAAACTTAAAATAACTGTTATAAAATTAAAATATACTTCACAACTTAAGTAAAGAAATGAATATTTTAACCACGTTGAAGACCTACTACTTTGCTCTATCGAGGTGATTTTAGCGTCTCATCAAACTGGGGATATTTTCCTGCTTAAGGCGAATTACCTCAATTTAACTGTAGTTCTAATGCTGTAAATTAAACCTCAGAAAATGCTAGCTCATAGCTCTATCCGGATGCCTAATTACTCCAACAGTTTGGAAGTCCTCAACAATTTTGTTGCATTGCATTATTGTAGTACCTTAATGAGTATCATTCCTGTGACATGAATTAGAATTACCTTCTTATATTTTTCAGTGACCGTATTATTAAGTATTAACTTGCGAAAAGAATTGCGAAAGTAAGAAAATATACCGTCTTTAAGGAATACTGGGTTTCGTCACTTGTAATGCGCGAAAGAAATTAAGATTTTATTTTCATGACATTCTTAGACGATTGGTTAACCTTAGCAATTTTATTATTTTGCATAACAAGTACAATAATACAGTGCAGATGCTATGGCATCAAGAACATTCTTTTAAGTCGGAGCAACGCGAACGCTAGTTAATATTAGAACAATTTTTAATAATTAAACAACAAGCGTCAAAAATAATCAATAATGAAACTTTACTTTAGCGTAGCATGAATGATACGTTTCCCAGTGTAAAAGTTCAATATATTTCACCATTTTGCTATACAACGTCGTGGACAGTTTTGTTTTCAAAGCGTAATTTTTTAATTCTTTCTTTTAAAAGGTTTATCTACTTTTTGCGGAATTTTAATTTATGTAAATGATTATTTTAAAATAATGTTTTCCAGTTTTTATCTTACATGAGAGCAATAGCTGAGTTTTTATTGAATTATAATTTTTTATGCCGGGTTTCAGATATTAGATAATTCGAAGTGTGTATTAAAATCACCTAATTACACACCGGATGATTTAGATGCAAAGTAAATATTTAACCTTCTACCCGAAAGAAAAGAATATTGTTTCCCTACTGTTAAATTTCATCGAACAAAAGCCTTGATATCAGATATCTATTCCGAGATTGCGAAAGAATTCCTCTAGACGGCGAGCTGGATTTAGTGCTTACTTCAGTCATTCTGAGTCTTTCCATGAACACAAAAATTAAAAATAGTGTTTTCAGAAAAACAAGATTTTCTCAGAATTTGAAAGCCTTCATAATAAACAGCATTGTTTAAGGAAATCAAATAAAAGCTCTAATCCTAAATCTTAGCTTAAAATTATACAAATAACGGAATATATTTACTTTAGCGATTTTTCAAAAATCTCATTACAGTTTCAATGTATATTGTGAAAATTGCAATTAAATTGCTTTCTCATCTCAGGATTAAAATATGAGGCTTTCGAAAATTTCATTTCTTAGGCGGAGACCAAGTAAACTAACCAAGCCAAGAGATAACAAATTAATTAAAGGATTAAAAGATATTTTTGTCCAAGGTTACATTTCAAACAGCAGCTTAGATTTGTATATTTATTTCAACATCTTCAGACAGTGCAGTCCTTATCATGTTGTTTCAAACATTCACTATTTTAACGGAATTCGTAAGGGAAAAAAATTAGAGATTTAGAATCTTTCTCACGCAGTACAAAATGTAAGCTGGTTGGATTAACGGGAATGATGGGATGTTTCCTCTGATAAGTGAAAATTCTTTAATACTGTTAGCAAATACATCCGGTTGAAGTTGATAAAGAACTTCCAAGTGAATTAATTAGAAATTCACAGTTAGAGGCCTAGCAAACTCAGAAATGGTATTTTTGACGTCCTCTGCTGCAGCGAGGAAAGAGTTCGAGAAAATTATTTTTAGCATAGAGATAAAACTACCTTGCTTAGTTTTTACGAAACTAATTGGGCCATGTAAGACCTTTTGGATTCGGATTAAGTTCATAAAACATAAATGCTGCTTGAGAGGAATGGATGTGAACAAATTGGAAGGGAATTTATTACGACTTGTGTTTTAGCTGAAGTAAATCGCTATGAAGCAAAAATCAGGAACAAAAATCAGCTCATTAAATAAAACTTTCTCCCAAAGCCAAAAATAAACCGACACTTTTTTGTTTGTACTAGAAAATGTTGTTCTTCGAATAGCATAAAAATTGCAGTTTGATTGGAATTGGAACAATATGCCCTGAATTATTTTACTGGAATGGAATGAACTAGGATTATTTGTTCGACATTCCTTGAAACATATAACGCATAAGAATCATGCAACCTCGGGAAGAAGTGTCATGTTGTACAGAGCGTATTCCGTATACATGATTTACCTGTGGTGCATATGCATGATATTCGATTTAACAGTGGTGTAACAGTCAATAAAATATTCATGTTTTTTTGGAATAATGTATTTTATCGTAAACCAACCAAAATTTACTCCAAATGATTTAAAATTACTTAATATACATCTCACACTGCTTTGGCTTTTAACATTTAGCCCAACAGTGCCGAATGGCGAAGATCAGATATACTCATTTTCAATGCTGGAAACCTTTTAATAACATGGGAATTCTATAAATAAAGATAAAAAGATTTCAAGTAACTATGTACATACAAAATGTTTGATAATAAATCAATATAGTTTTTATTATGTATTAAATATGCCCATACGTATTTTGCTGCAAACTTTATGCTTGATATTTCAAAGATCAAATTTTTAACATTACATAATTTTCACGTATGAAGACTATATTCGACTTATTACCAAATGTTTGGATACTTTGGTTGCTTATTCTGGTTTATAGCGGAGATTTACCTTGCTCTTACCAGATCAATCAATGAATCCTACTTGGGAGCCTCCCTGTTAAAGCTTCTTCACAATTCTATCACCATTAAAGCTGAGAGCAAATGGGTTGATACACGATGCTTTTTGCCTCTGAGGTTTCACTGCCGAGTGACAGTACGGTCATATATACATACAGAATATTGGCTATCAAAGTCTGTGTTAAATCCAGAGCTTCTTTGTGATTACAAAGCGTCAGTTGGGCTATAATTTCACGGTTGAGTTCAAGTAAACTATGTACAGTAGTCACAATTAATGTATATGGTATATATAGAAAATAATGTAAAAAATGCACACAATTTCGCTGATATCTCAAATTCAAAATACGGCGTGTTCAAGACAGTGTAAAAGAAATCCAGATGACCTATCAGTTTGATAAGGAAATTAAATCCAGTTTAAATTTACTGAAATCAGTGTTCGTTGAGACATAATACGTAGTTTATCAAAACACAGTTCGAAATTTCGCCACTGAGTTTTTCGCCACATTCCGCTGACTGGCTGTCGATTCACATAACATATTGCAACTGTGAGTTTGCTTTTATAAGTAGAATGCTGCAAAAGGCCTGGTGTTCCGAAATGCTTCCTTTAAACTTTTAAACCTTTTCGTAAATGATGCATTCTAAGACAGTTGCCACTCATAAGTCACAAACAGTTTCGAAATCTTTTTAAAGTGCGTGACTTTCATTGCCTAGTCACTTTTCAGAGATTTCGTTCAATCAGGTACTGTACTGATGACATAGCTTCTTATATATATATACTCGTGCGCAGTATTAAGATAATTTGCAAATTAGCGCGTAATACTATACAAGCAAGTCTGCGGAATTGTGACTGTGGAGAGGATTTAAACGAACGAGGGTTTTACTACGATTGGTGTGCTCGTATTCCTTCAAGATGTGCTCCGCGTTTCTCGTGGGTTGAGTAAATTTTGTAAGGTATCAGGTAAAATGTGTATCCATGAAATTACGGATGAGGAAATGAGATGGAAAATTATCGGTAGACTGAAAGCAGGCCTATGACAAGCGTAGGTGGTTACAGAGCTCAGTATAATGCCCACTGTTGTCTGCAGTTTCTGGGAACAGTTTCAGGACACTGGGTGCGTAACAAGTAGGTATTGGGCACTGGGTGCGTATCAAGTATTACTTGAACAAGGTTGACAAAGATCTACTATGGCATATAAGGATCTTATTTGGCACTTTCAGCGAAGCAATACGGGACTACTATAGCTTCACAGCTTTCATGTGAACTGTATGTTGCCACTCGAACCCGGTTTTCACAGTCTAACAGTTGCCCGAAGGCTTTATGAGATAGGGCTGTATGCCAAAAGATCCACTTTTGGCGTTCCGTTCACGATGTTCTCCAAAAACACCGCGGCAAATGTATCGCGGGCCAAAACGTCTCGGGGAAATCATCAGAAAGTGAAGACGTCGTCATACAAAATTTCATGGGAGAAAACAACGCAAAGAAGAAACATCGTGGTACAAAACACCGTCATTCAAAATAAAGCGGTTCAAAAACTTCGAAGTTTAGAAACACCGTCTTCGAAAATTATCTTTAAAGCGCCTACAAATCATCGTATGACCATAACGTCGCTTACATTCGTTTACAAGCTTTAGAAATTCGTATAATTGCATTATGATTTGTGAGCGCAAGAAGGAATGAAGCATGGTTTTACTTTTATATGTTATATTTTTGAATTATATATTTTTATTGAAAAAATAGAAAGGAAATTTAAGCATTCAAAGACAAACTAAATAAAAAAATAATTCTAGGCATAGCAGTTAATAAAATTTTAAACTTTTACAGTTAACTACCAAAGGGTAATCAATTTTCATAATTAGGCTTTCAATGAGCTTTTTTACAAAGTTTTATCGGGAATTTTCATGAGTCTAAAAAAGGATTTGAAAAAGGAAAACGAGAACTTTATGCTTACCTCTATTAAAGTTGTTTAATTTAATTAATTATCACATTATAAAATTATGTTAACTGCTATAAATAGCATTAATTTCCTACTCATTTTCAGTTTTTAAATGATTAAGGTTTCTTCTGAATTTTTCATCAAAAATTTATTAGTTAGTTCAGAAATATAGAAGTAAAAATATTCCTCATTTATTTTTGCGCTCACAAATCATTATCCGAATATGCAAACAGCTTTTAAAGCCTGAAAAATACGTGTCTGCGATGTTATCGTCATGTGATGATTTGCAAGCACTTTTTTTTTACAACGATATTTTCAACGACGTTATGTTTAAATTGCGAAGTTTTTTAATCGGTTTTTTCGACGACGATATTTTGTGCCACGATGTTTTAGAACTGGGATATTTTCAACTTGTTTCCTTTTCTCCCACGATGTTTTGTATGATGACGTTTTCGCCTTGCGTTGTTTCTTCCGAGACGTTTTCGTCCGCGATGTTTTTGCCGCGATATTTTCTCCTGTAACCCCGTAAACTATAGCACGCAAGAAAGCGCGTTTAGCATGGTGCAGACAACATACAACTTGGACCAAATTTCAGTGGAGTACCGTACTTTTTACAGATGAGTCGAGAGTCAGCCTGGATACTGATTCTCGGCATACCTGTATCTGGAGAGAACCTGGAACACGATACCATGCATCCCTCATCAGGGGAAAGGATCAACATTCTTATGTTAAATGCAGGCATTTAATTCAATCTATTGCATATAATAGCCATAGGCAAATATACAGTTCAGCGAACAGTGTGCAGTCTTCTGAAATAGCCCATTTCGAATTATTTGCTATGACATCACAGATTTAAGAACTTATATTCATCTATTATATCAGACTGAAAGCAGTTGCCAATAACGTTCATCTCCTACTAGTTTCTGTGTATCACAACGAAGTCATCTATACCTAAAGCCTAAAGACCACAGATGATGAAAAGTATGGCCATTTATCCATCTTTTTCTGTAAACTTCCATCAGCTATCTATCTCTGAGGTTCATTAAAATGCTATAGGCTATTCAGGAGCATAATAGTAATAAAGCATTCGAAAGCTTTATAGGAAAATAGATGTTTAAAAGAAAATGGATTGCTTTGCGCTGCCCTAAAAAGGTAATTTTAAAATTCTCAAACGTATGTCGAATCATTCACAGTTTTCTAATATTTATTGTAAATTAAAAGATACTGATAATAGTAACTTTTTCTCAGCGCATTGTAAGGCATTTTATGGTGATATAGCGCAAGTAAAAATAATTATTTTATCCCTAAAGTTATCAGATTTTCAACAAAGTAAATAGCTGTAATAATAAAAGAGGTTATAGTGAAAAAACGCAATCCACTAATGATATTTAATCTTCATTCCTTTCTGTGGTTTGAAAGTTTTTAACGATTTCTTGTATTATACAAATTTAGAAGAAATTCTTTGAGGTAATATACTTGTAGTTAAGTGCTCGTCAGTGTAAATTTTCAACATTTATTTAGTTAAGTTATATTATCAAATTATCATTTAATCAGCATCACAGTAAAAAAAATAGAAGCAAGGTATCTCAAAATATCTAAAGATTACGTAAGTGTAGTTTGTGCTAGACTGTAAGTGTGACATCACGCCCCCATTCTTCAGAGAAGTGAAAAAAGGATCCTAAAACCGCGATATTATATCTTAGTTAGGAATACTTCGCTTGAAACTAGACAGATGACATACATTGATCTCGAGAAATACTGAAATCATTGCATCTGTCGTAGCGTTAAACGTAATGTTTTTGCCATTGCTCTATACTGAACTGATCCATATACGTTATACCAAGGTCAATAGGCAAACAAAGCTAGGCTCTTAACAACGCTGACGTCACTTACGTCACTGAAGTGAGAGAAAGAAGCCCTAAAGGGAGTAAGTAGTATTACTTTTCAGAGGACTAGGAATCAGTGGCGTCGTACAAGAACAAACCTTATAGTAGAATAACCTTGCGTTATGCTACAACGAATAAGACTAAATTAGAGACTATTTAGTTTTAACTAATTAGTGACAATTTATGAGATATAAGTAATAATTTTAAAATGAAGCTTCATTCCTAGAAAAAGAAAATGTGTTCCGAAATTGGCATTTTAAATTGCTATTGGTTAAAGATAAATACTGGTGTTTTTTTTTTTTTTTCTTCTCCTTTAAATCTAACAAATACGAGCAATTCACTTTTGTAAAAAATAACGTGCACAGTATTTAAACAAATGAAAACTACTTTTATTATGAAATACTGAAAACGCTCATGCAATATTTTACACTATTCGCTTTCTAATGCATTTGTTTTATAACAACGAATTTTTAATTTAGTTTGATTATTGAAATTCTAGAAAAATTATCTCGCAGCATGTAATTAACTAATGATGAAATGAAAAGTAGCTCATTTTTAACATGAACACTGTCGCGTAGCCTTTGTGGAACACGATGATAAGAAGCCTTAATTTATAAATTTAATTAAGGATCCGCAAACGAAGAAACTAAGTTGCTTGTAAGTAGTTTGCTGTTTTGCTCTCAGTGTTACGTATTTCCTTTAGTAGTAAGATTTTTCTCATTTTGAAGTAACATGTGTACTTTATTTCGGTTGATTCATTTTTGAAACCGCTTCATTCGTTTTTGAAACCGGTTTTTCGGTTAAATCATTTTTCATTACCCTAAAAGCAACTTTCAATTTGTACATAACTAATGTTATCCACTAATAAAACAGTTCATATAAAAAGTACATTCACTCTGCGACTGATCTTACAAGGAAATAACGTTTTCCTGAAAGAGAATTCTATTACAGGATATGCATTGCTTGCATTAAATAAAGTCACCAATATCTCTTAACGCAAATCTAAACTCAGATGAGCAAAATATACCACGATGCCAAATGCATGCCCGAATGGGAAAACCACGCACAAAATATTACTGATGGTTTATTTATTTTATTCCCCTTTTCCATTGCTTTTAACTTCTTTTGCATGCCTGGCAAAGAAATTACGTTCAGCCCTTCGAAACGGATTGCCCGATCGTGGGACATTACGGTAAATTTGTTTATGACTTTTATACTTGTTTTTTGCGTAATGCAGCTTAGTTTTTTGTTGCTTGCTTTAATTTTTTGTGAGCTGCCGCTCTTTTGGAACTCTTTCCTCTGTAACGAGACTTCCTGCATAATTCGTTTTACGATATTTATAAATGGGATAGGGTTACACTTGACATCATTTATGAACAGTCGAGAAGGTCAATGTAACTTCAGACCCTTTTTACATCGCAGTTGCCTTATTGAAATTCTTTTTCAAATAACTGTATCTTCATTTCCAAAACTGCATAGATCCTGAGCAATTACGGAAATAAATATAGCATTTCTTTTCCACATCTTAAATGTCTTAAGAAAGCATTTTATCTGCTGTTCTTTCAGAAAAAAAAAATTGAAATCTTATTTATCTATGTTTTAAAACAACAATTACTGAATTTTTAATAGAGATTTTAAATATAAGGAAAGTTACAGTTTAATTAGATATGCGTAATACCAACATCTTTATATGTGTTCATATCTATTTAAATACATGGTAATAATTATGTGGTAATTTTATTTTCTTCAGTTATGTATATATATATATATGAGATAATCCTGACGAATCTTACAATGAAACCTGATATGATTTGTGGTCTGAAACTTCCGTTATTGGAAAGAGAGGATACTTTTAATTGAAAGGTATTTACGCTTATCTTTTTATGAAGTTTTAATATACTGGAGCCCACCCACGGCAAAGCGGTAAGAACATTGAATTAGTAATTTTAACCTGATTCAAATGCCAGGGAATGGAATGTGTGCGCGAAAAGCTCGTAATTTCTTGATATGTAACATGGAAACAAATTTTCCTTAAAATGGACCACCATGAAGGCATCCCTTTTCTCAGGCAGATCGCCCTCATCAGCTTCTCCATTATCCAAATAATAATAATAGTTTTTAAATACAAGCCTCTTAGACGGTATAACGATTAGAGGAGCCTACTACGATACCGAAGGAGCTCGGGTTCAAATCCCGGAGAAGGCGTGGCTGTAGTTGTCATAAGAGATAATGGTGGCCCACCCATTAGGTGCTTCCACGATAAAGGGACCGCCGCTTTCGGCCCTGGTAGTGGCCAAACCTAAGTCGGCTAAGTGCCCGCCAATGGAAAAAAAATTAAATACGAGAAGTACTTCCTTATTAGACTTAAGACTGGAAATTTCCTGTATATCTTAATCGTAGTTTCAAAGTAACTAAACAATAATAAATTACATCTATATATTAATTTCCATAATAAATATTTAGTTAAAATATGATAACGCCGATTTTAAATGCAGCTATAATTTTTTTTACATAGCGCCTTAATGAAGTTGTTTTTGGTAAGAGGAAAAGTATTTCAATATGTCAGTCATTTAAACTCTTCGATTGGTTTTGTACTGTGAAATACCCAACATTGAGTAAATTTTAAAGTACAGATTTTGTTGCTATAGTGTTTCTTTAACATTTACCGCAAAACAGATTAGAAACCAATTATTTAAACAAAACAGCAATCTTTCAGCTTTATACAAGTATTTGCATTTCAGTGTAATTTACAGGTAAAGCATATTTCAGTGTAATATACAGGTAAAGCATATTTCTGTGTAATATACAGGTAATACGTATTAGCATTTTAGTGCAATTTATACAGGTTATTTACATTTTTTATTGCACGAGATGTGGGACACGTACTTATCGTGTACATCGTGAATCTTAGCAGATAATTATCACAAATTTTACTAAACATAAAGTACATTACATGATATTTTAAGACAAGCTGACCTTTGTTAGCTTGTTTTCTCCTTTTTTAAGTAATTAACCTCATTCTTAACCATTTTTTAAGGTTATTATTTAAATTTACCAGTTTTTAGGATTCTCACCAGAATTCAAATGAGACAGCTCGTATTTAAATCTGGAGTTTTTTAAGATAGAGCGTGTTTCTGGCTTCGCGTGTACGCTACGTCTTAGTTCCCTGCTAGCTCTGATAGCTGTAATTATTCGGCTTTACCTTCTTTCGCTGCCAACGTTTTGATTTTTACTTTCAGATTGATTTACTGAGCCAGCGTACAGTAATATTTAATTGTGTAGTCTTCGGTTACTATTCTACGTTTGATTTAAACTTGTTGAGTCTATTAAATTGGATCACCACGAGCTGGGGCTGATATTATAGCCCAACACAGTGCGTTTATGCTCTAAATTCTGTTTAAATAATAACAATATATAAACCTTCTCACAACTTTCTAGTTACTTCAGACATATAGAAAACTTGCTTCACGTCTGTTAGGGCTTCAGGACTAACTGACATTTACAAATCAAGTAAAACCCTATAATCTTAATAGCAAAATGGCTACTGACATGTCCCGTTGTGAATCGCTTCTCCAAGTCTACCATGTTAGAAAAAACATAGTACCGAAATGTCATATTTACTTATAAGCTGCTTGCACACACCTCGCTCATGGTAACGAGATCTACTCTGTTACAGAACATTCCTATTGGTTTAATTTTTTAATGGATTTTTAAGAAAATGGAAACTTTTTTCGAAGGTGATTTCCCTAACCCTGATATAATCTTGACAAATCTTATAACAGAGTTTAGCAGAAATCCAGGGGCAACATACCCTGCATGAAAAAAATGGCTTAAGCAAACAATTACTGGCATTTTATAGAAGTGATGAAATAAATTTGTCAGCGACACCAAGAAACTGCTAACCCGGTTTTCTCAAACTCTATAAAGAGCGCTATATTTAGGACGATTTCATTATAAAGCATTTATACTCTAACCCCCTCATCAATCACCCTCAAAGTACTAAATTTATGGCGATATAATATTGCAAATGTTATCACAGGTTGTTTAACTGTGAATTTTATTGCTTTAAATCACAGAATTACTTTGCTCGATTGAACCATTTAAGGCATATTCCTACTAGCAAACTGAATGACAGTATTCATTCGATAATTCATATCATATTACTTTGACTATTACTGACTTGAATATTAAGAGAAACATTGAGAATACTAAGTGCAAATAGTGCGCAAAATCTTCTTATTCGGTTGAGAATGAGAATTGTTTTTCAGTATATGCACGTAAAGAAACTTTAGTTTGATATCAAAACCACCATTCTGCACGTTTTAGGTACTTTAGATAAATTCCTATTGCTAATTTTTCGTTTCTTTAGCCTCACGTTAATTTCCTTGATCCTTTAGCAGCAAACATTTTGGAAAAGAAATATTTTTTATGTAGTCCTTTATACAGCAAAAAATGAAGTTAATGTTCGTTATGCTTTCAGAAAGTGTGTTCAAAATGTTTTGCGCCCGAACACAAGATATTCACGGATATATTCCAGAGCGAATTTGCTGTCTTTTGAAAGTCGTTAGATTCTTGTTGTTGTTGTCTTGTCCATATTTCATAGAACAATGGTTGCCAGAGCCTACTCAAGAGAGGTTGGACTTCTATTTTCCACCCCAATTTTGAAGGAAAACATCTCGGGGGTGGATCCGGGGGTCTCTCACACCTCTCCCCTTCCGCCAATCCACACGAGAGGACTTTCGGCACTTACTTAAAGTGACGCCATGCCGCAATGACACTATACATTTACAAACATCCACGTCTTCTCCTGGATTCGAACCCGGGCCTTTCGGTACCGTAGTAAGCTCAATAGACCGCCTGAGCGACAGTCGTTAGGCTGGCCTTATGAAATTATTAATTATTAGTGTGTTTGTGAATTGTATACTTAAAGGCAGTGAATTTTTTGCTTTTCATTTATTAAAGCGCAAGGAATGTTTTATTTATTGTATTTTTTTCTCTGCAGACAATGTATAAAAAGTTATATTTTATGTTAATAAAGCTTTCATACTGTAAGCACTTCAATTGTTGTCACAAAAGTCTCAACTTAATTTGAGAAACTTTGTACGTGCAGGTACAAACCTTGGAATAATTTTTAAGAAAGGAAAGTATACAGCTAGCTTTATTGACTATCATGTATGTTTCATTATGCGCTGTTCTATTACAAATGAAATGTTTATTATGTGCTGATGTCATAAAAATTTAAATAAATTCATGTTCGATGTGAAACAGGGCTGTTTCGAGAGCGGTGAGAGTTAGACACCTGCTCCAGGTATAAAATTAGATAAGAAAGAAAACTGAAATATTGTAAATTTTATTAATGTGAAGGAGAAAAATATAATATTTAGGGAGAGCATTTTTTAGTTATGCTATAAGGTATTTCTCGCGCCTTCTTAGCATGCCTTCGTGGTGTCGTGGTCAGCACGCTCGGCGCTTATTCAAGAGGTACGCCGTTCGAGTCCCGGCGAGGACATTGCTCAGTTTTCATGAGTCCTCCTTCTAAATAACCTAAAGTCTCTACAATGGCGCCCGAGCTAAAAGGGTGGTGTGGATGATGATTCTCTACCACCAGGATTTCGGGATTGGATCCTCTAATCCCCGGTCGCCCTGTAAAAGGGGCGGTATATAAGGTATTTCTCCCTCCTTGTTAGCATGCCTTCGTGGTGTAGTGATCAGCTCGCTCGGCGCGCATTCGAGAGGTTCGTGTTAGACACCGGCGAGAGCATTGCACATTTTTCGTTTCTCTAGCTTCCAAAAATGTCTAATGTGTTTACAATGCTTCAACTGTTTCAACTCATTAGAAAGACTCTAATACGACATATAAAAGACTCATTACACCTCTAGAAAGACTGTATATTCAATATATAATCTTATCCCCTTAAAAATTTATGGATTGAACAGTACTTCGAAACTGACATAAGACAAGAACAATAATAATTTAGAAGCAAGTGTTGCCACCAAGGTTTCTATACTGCAAAGGTGTTCTTGTGTTGTTCTTGTGTGATGTCATTAACTATTAAAAACAGTTGTTAAAAGTGACTACTCCTGTTATGGACCTTTTCTCTCTCTTTTGTAAGTAAGTGACGTCAGCTTTAGGAAGAACCTAACCTTGTTAGTCTACTCTCCTTGGTTACCATTGGGCGAAACATCAGACCCTTAATTTATCATTCATGAGCCTTAATTTTTCAGACGCTTGTAATTCGGCAAAGAATAGAATCTTGATTTTATCTTTGAAATTTAATTAATGTTCTATTAATTAACAAACGGAACGATTTAAAAGCATTAAATTCATTTCTTAATAGAGTTTAAAGCTTCATTTCACATCCTTTATTAATGTATCTAACTGATACATGGCTAAAATACATTTAAATGGTAAATTATACAGTTGAAAATTTTGCGAATATTTGCAGGTTTGTCGTAATTGATAAAAAAATTGTTTCTACTCTTGTAAGGTATTTTCTTACTCGTAAGGTATTTCATATCGCGCACTTTCGTAGTATTTTGAAAGTACATCCGACTCGTAATTGGCTGGAGTCCCGGGAAGGGCATTGCACATTTTCATGTCTCCTGTTTCAAAATAAAATGCCCAATAATACTTACACACTATACGGTACATTAACTGGTGCAAAATATGTTTTTTAACTTTTATGCTGTTTTATATATCCTTATGTTTGCTATTTATTGATATTTCAATACGAAATCCTTTTTCAAATTGTTAGACCGTAATCAGAAGTTTTCAGGGCGTAATTTTCTTGTGTCTAACTTTTTTTTATTAAATAAATACTTTCCTTTGATCTTTCTTTTCATTGCACTTTGTTAGGATATTTTACATGTGAATTGTTAGTTACAGTATCACAATATATACATGTGGAGAAGATAGATGGCAAAGATAGTGGACCAACGCTTAAACAAAAGGTATAAAAACGACTCGCAGTAATAGTTCTATACTAAATTTAAAAAAAAAAAAATCTTTTAGAGGTAATGTGATTGGATGCAGAATTAGGCACATGCGTAACGCACTCAAAAATACATAGGATGAGTTTGCTTTCTGTATGAAACACTGAAAATATGTACGGACGTCGTATATGGATATAAAGGCTGCGTGCTTGATGAAAAGCCTATTTTGCGAATTTTGTTTGTATTTATGAGTACGGACAAGCTGTTATTTTGTTATTGAGGTTGTTTATCACATAAAATGGCAATACCATAAATAAACTTATGACACACATAAAATAGAACTATTTCTTGTTTTATGCAGTCCGCTGCTAGGATATATAATTTTGTTTCTTCTCTTTTCTAGAAGTAAATCATTGTTATAAATTTTTGTCTATAAACTGTTTTAGGCAATTTCCTAAAGTTATTTTTGATTTTACTTAAAACCGTATAATTACTTAATAAAATCTAATTTGCCTCTGCTGTATTAGTAAACCTATACAGGTAAACTATAACCATGAATATTACAGATTAATACTTTCTTAAGTAGCATGACAGCTAAAGACATAATTTCTTTGATCAAAATTACTAAAAAATATTGAAAAGGTTACCAATGCAAATTTTAACGTTATTTAAATTATCCTGTTTATTGTTAGAGTAGCAGCAATATAATATTTGCAACAATAAATTGAAACAGAGTATACTCTATAGAATTTAAAATAAATATTAAGAATTAGGAAAAAAAATTAGTTTTCAAAAACTAAAAACTAGCCTCAAAATTAATCACGAATTCCTGTGTGTGGTTTGAGTATCTGCGTTAATAGAATAATATAAATTATGACGTATTATATAGTATCAGTTAGACAACATACTATGCAAAAATATCTTTGCGTCTATTTTCCTATTAGTTTATTCATGAACTTTAAATAGAACTTTAATTTAAGGAAATGGTAGATACACTGGTGTGCAAAAATTAAGGACGAGATGGTTTTTTCAATATAACATTGTACAAAAGCTTTCCAAATCAACACATTTAATACCGTATGATCCCCAATACGTAAGGACATGAGTAATGTAAGCAACACTTACTAAAAGAGAAATGAGAGGGATAAAAAGAAGCTTTATTGAAAAAGTAGCATGGAGCACAATGCAACTGAAGGCCGAAACATCCCTGTGATGGGTGTACAGCAAGAAACATCCGGTCTTTAATAGGGGATATGATCTCCCCTGACTGCTAGGCAGGTTTCACATCATTTGTGCATGCTGGATATGTGGTTGTTAATGAGCTGTTGAGACACTGCTGCTCGTTCCTCTTACAGCACCAATCGCAGTTTCGGAATGGTTGCTGGCGATAAGTTACGTGCTGCCACGGGTCTCCCTTGTAAGTTCCGTTCTTGATGGGATTTAGATCCAGAGACCTTGCCGACCAAACCATGTGTTCAATATCTTCACTCTCCAACAGCTCTTCGACAGTAACTGTGCGATGAGGTGGAGCGTTGTCGTCCATGAAGAGGAACTGAGGAAAAGACGCATGTAAGAAAGAAGAACCTCATTACAATAGCAGTCCCAGGTGACGAACCTCCTTGGGAGATATGAAGGTCGGTCCGGCTACCAAGCATTATGTCTGCTCGAACGAGAACTCCGCGACCTCCAAAACAGTCCCTTTTCATGATGTTGAAGGGGTTATTGAGTGTTCCCCGCTCTGTCCAGATGTGTATGTGTCTAGAATCGCAACTCAGACTAAATCTGCTCTCATCTGTAAAGAGTACTCGTCCCCATTCATTGTTTCTCCAATTCCGGTGTTCCCGGCACCACAGAGAACGCCTTCTCCGATGGGCAGGCGTTAGAGGTACACACCGTACAGGGCGTCGTGCAAACAGACCACCACCGTGCAGTCTTCTGGCCACGGTAAAAGGCGATATTGGTGGTCCAGTCGCCTGTGTCGTGTGTCTAGCGATTTCTCCCGCTGTCTGCCGCCTGTTTCTTCTGGCCTGTAAGGCAATATACCGGTCATCTGCGGGTGTGGTTCCTCGTGGACGACCACTACTAAACCCCCGGATAGCTGTTCCTGTAGTTTGAAATTGTCTCCAAAGTCGTGAAACGATGCTGTGAGCAATTCCGAACTCTGCAGCCACACTTGTCACACTGCGGCCTTCCTCCAACTTCCCAATGATTCGACCTCGGGTAAAAGCATCCAGATGTCGTCTAACAGATTGATTATTCGCCATTTCTCGCTGAGGCAGCAACTCGGTGTGATTTTAACTGCTATACGGCGTGCAATCTCTTTGCCAGAAATACTGATCTTACACCGACAACATGCTTTATACTACTCAGACACTCCCCCATTACGTCTACCTGCATATCTGCGCATGTGCTACCGTACATCACCTTACTTAATCTCCTGATTGGTCTTTCTGTCCGCTCTGCCTCTTCGTTCAGCTGATATGCTAATTTTTCGACTTCGTCCTTAATTTTTGCACACCAGTGTACATATTCGAGTAAAGATCTCACCTTTACAATTATTTTTAGAAGGAACGTGAAGCTATAATTCATTTCTGTGTTTTCGTAACGGAACTGACTTGACTGCTCAACTCTTGATAATATGTTATGATACAATTTTTGACACTTGTAATAACTTAAACTTATGACATGAGATAAACGAAAGACATTCTAATGAGGTGTTGCATGCTATCCCATATTTCTGGAAGATAAATGCAAAAGAATAATTTTTTATTGTTTAATAAAACACAAATCATCCATAACTAAGTTAAACTATGTACTATTTCGCAGAGAATGGGATATATTAAATGATGGCTAATGATAAACTGTTGTGATCATATGAAACGAAGAAGATGCATTTTCTAAAATACCCTACGTAGGATGCGTACATGAATGAGTTACATTCTGTTGTAAATTGGCAAAAGGAAGCGTTTGTTATCATTTGTTATCATTTGTTAAAGAATTAAATCTTATTTAAGTGTAAATTTTAATCTTCAAAAGAAATACTGAAATTCATATACAGTAGCAGAATTTTTCGCTAATGTTGACTTTTAAATATAATCTATTTCAGTATGAGAATTTAAAAATAGGCATAAGGAACAATAAGCTTTAAAATTTAATTTTCATCTCTTTTTATTTTCACAATCTGATCAACTTCATTCAGAAAACATATCTCTAAACAAATAATATAATAACTCTAAACCACGTAAGTTACTGTAGATTTTAGCGAGTTTAAAAATTCAAACAGATAAACAGAAGTCAGTGCAGCGCTCCAATATCAAGTGCATTAATATAAGAGCAGATATCTTTAGCATGTCACTAGCTATTAAAGTGTAGAGAGACGAAAGTCACTCGTAGTAATTAAATCAGTATTAAATATAACTTTGCATAGAGCAAAAATATTAAATGCTTTATTATTTTTAATATCTGTTTAATTGTTCTGCATGACTACAGTAACGAAAAAAGAAGAATCTAATCAGTACAATTTGCTATAAATTCTTCGTTATAAAATTATTCATCTTCACTAAATTTTCCAGTTCGCTTTTATTTAGCATCTAAAAAATAACCTAAAATTGCAAAGAATACCTGAGAAGGCTACAGTCTGTCTGCTAATGATAACTATGATAAAAAAGGTAAACAGGCGTTTCCTTAATTTAGGAATTAAAAATGAAAGTTAACGTAATTTGTTCGCTCCAGCTTAAAGATTTATTCTAAAAATTAGATCAAAGTGCAACAAAAGTTCAGTTTTATTTTGGTTTCAAGACTTTGAAGAAATTAAAACACTTGGGTATTTTCAATTGTCATAACCTTGCTCGTACTTGAAAGCGAATAACGTGTCAAATTATAGAATGGAACGAAATAATGAATACGTTAAGCTTCTTATAATTATATGCATTTGAGGAAAAAAACATAAATGACTGGTGACTAAGACCGCTGAATACAGAGAGTTCCATTAGAGTTCAATCCCAGGCGAACAATGCTGGTTGAAGAGTTGGCTTTCATGGATTTCTGCGCAGGTAACGTGAATATGAGCCAGCTTTCTTTTCCTCCACGAAAACATCCCTCTCTTAGGCATACAGTCCTCATGTGCTTTGTCAAACAAATTAACTTAACCATTTATGGAAAACTGTATCATATTCATAGTTTTAATTAAAGCGAAACGTATGTTTATGATAACCATTATATTTTGGCAGATTTCTTGAATAATATCTTCGTGTGTTTGGGTAATATTGATTACATACAATGAGATAACATGAGATGTATAACTAAGAAAATCTCTCAAACCTTCATGTTTAATCCCCGTGTCATGGTTTTTGTATCTACTGAATCTTACGAAAGTAAGATGATAGAATTTTTTTCCTTAAATTTGTTCCATAATTTCTCCACATAACAAAAATAACAAAATTGATAGTCTTAGTATTAACTAATTAGCCAAAATTATTTCAGCTTTGAAGACAAAAGTAGGGTACTTACGTATTATCCTATCGACCATGACATTTGGTTACCGTCAAATCATAAAATTTGGCGAAGATCCTGCCAAAGATGTGGCAGTCGTTCTTACGGAATTCTGAACCACACTTCTGTCTGCAACTCTTACAATAGAACATTCCTCAGCTACTGCACAATCCACTGACTAGCCAATGCAGTGGAAGTATTCAGCTCACTTCATTTTTAAGCTTCGTAAAAAAAAAGGTTTCATGGATTTCTATTATTTTGTTAGGCCTTCCGATTTAATTGAAAGCTTACTTTAGAACGCTATAAACGCAGACTTTCCGCAACCGATTGTTCCGATCTATCGATGTTTTGTTGCCCATATCTAGCTTCGGCCATACTCAACAGAGTTGTAGGAATAAAATCTACTGCGCCTTCTGTTCGGGAAACCACAGCATCAAGGACTGCCATGCACGCCAGCCCACCTGTATCAATTGCGCAGATACAAATTACCGAACACATGGTGCAATGTCCTGCAACCATCCAGCATACGACATCCGATGCCCAACCTATGCACGGTATGTTGAACGAATCCGACGAAGCACAATCTACGAATGATGCACCACGAACAGGTACCTCCGCTTCAGTATGGACGCCACACAGCACGCAAAATCCATCCACTGAAGATCGACCAGAAACAAGAGTGGAAACCACCCACCACCAGACACCCATACGATGTGCTCAAATTAATTTGCAGAGAGCGGAAGCTGCCTCAACCCAAGCCATTCAACATGCAATACAACATAACTTAGACTTTCTTCTAATCCAGGAGCCATACTGCCGTGAAGGCCAGGTGGCAAGTCTTCCCCTGGCATGGAAGATCTTCCAAAGAAAATCCACAGCAGAGCAGGCACCCAGAGCAGCCATTGCCTGCTGTAACCCTTCCTGGACACCTTTCCTGGTTACAATGGAACGAGATTTCGTCTCCGTACTAGTTATCTTTAACAATCAACAGTTCTTACTAAGCTCCGTTTACTCTTCCCCCAGTGCTGACCTCACTGACGTAACTACAGCACATACTCACGTTAGACTGAAATGTCCTACGGTGCCACATATCATTGGGGGCGACTTCAACGCCCACAACGTCATCTGGGGTTACAGAGACACGACTCCTAAGGGCTACGAAATGGAAAACTTCATCGCAAGTAATAACCTGCATTTGCATAACAGTCCCGGTGCACAGCCGACATTTGACAACTCGTATCACAAAGGCTGGCCTGACTTGACCCTTTCAACATCGGACATTATCAACAATATTTACTCTTGGACTGTCATGGATGATGAAAGCAATTCCGATCATAAGTACATCCATTTCCTCATTCAACTAGACACCAGCATTAGCATATTAAAAAGGTTTAAGCTTCCGGGTGGCAAGATTAGGCATCTGCATCGCATTCTCAGCGAAACTCTCAGAAGAGAGGAGATGGAGCTTAATATGCATAATGACTAGTACGATATGAATACCTACACAGATAATCTTCTCACCACTCTCAGGCACACTTGCGAGCGAATTCTACCAATTAGGACTGCCAAGAAACTGCAAGGCATTACGTGGTGGACTGGGCAGCTGAGACAAATGCGCCAAAGATGTAGAGCCCTGCGTCGCCGTCTCCGAACGGCTGTGGATGGCACAGAAACAGAAAGGTTGCTAACTGCATTCCGACAAGCACGGGCTACGTATAAAAAAGCAATTCTAGAAGCCAAAGTCAATAGCTGGCGCAACTTTTGTACCAGCAATAGCAATCCTTACGGAATCCTGCACAAACTGGCCACGCAGAAAATCTTCCAGCCGGCACAAGTGCCAGTACAGCCAGGGACACTACCACAAACAACTGACTTAGCAGGGTCCACAGCCACAGCACTGCTTGACGCAATCTTCCCAGCGGATCCAGAACAGGATGACACGACGGCCCAACGACATTTGAGAAACGCCACAGAGACCCCAAGAACGTCAAAAGATGTCCCCATTACAATGCAGGAAATCATTCACATCTTCCGCCACCTACCACTGAAGAAGGCACCAGGACCGGACGGACTCGATTATGCAATCTTAAAAGTCGCCTTCCGTGCACGGCCCACCTTCTTTTGCCTATACTTCAATAAACTCCTGCACCACAGAATATTTCCACAAGCTTTCAAGAAGGGACATGTGGTACTTTTTCTCAAAAAAGATAAGAACCCGATGGATCCCTGCTCCTTTCGTCCCATCTGCCTCCTGTCAGCGTTGGGTAAGATCTATGAAAAGATCATAGTTAACAGGCTGAAGTATCATATTCACAAAAACAACTTCCTCAGTCCCAAGCAGTATGGCTTCCGTTCAGGTTGCTCGACCACACATGCCCTTCAACGAATATATGACGAAGTCCAGCATAATCGCTCACAAAATCTTCAGACTGCATTCATCTCAGTAGACCTCCAGAGCGCTTTCGACACCCTCTGGTGGCCCGCCATCACCAAGATCATCACCAAGATTTCTATCACCAAGTCTTCTGCACTCCTTATCCCGAGACCAGGCACGAGGCCTGTACGTCGTCCTTGTATTCGGTTACTTGGCCGCAACATTAAATTCACGGATACACTGAAGTATCTAGGACTGTTCTGGGACTCTGGCCTAACATGGGTGCCACATTTGCAGCAAATGAGAGTAAAAACTTCCGCTATTGCCAGAATGACGCGGAAATTTCAAGGAAGGAATTGGGGACTAAATCCCCACATTCAAAAAGTGCTTTATCGTACGGTGGTGGAAAAAATTGCGCTGTACGCAGCTGCAATCTGGGCTCAACCGATGACAACAAGGAAAATAAAGCAGTTAACCTCACTCCAGCGCCCTTTTATCATAAGCATCTGTAGGGCATACTGCACAACAGCCACAAGCTCTGCCCTAATCTAGCAGGTATAGTCCCTCTACACATCCAGGATGAGTTAGAGGCGACATATACAAGAGTTATCCACCTGAGGAAAGACGCCTCCTTCGCTGGTACTCTCTACAGTCCAGCACATTACGAGCACCCCAGGACGCCGCTGCATACACACCCAGCGCATAAAGGACTAGGGGTCCACACCCACATCACGCAGCAGAACAACAAGGAAATACAGCACATCAGCAGCCATACACTCTACACTGATGGTTCTAAACATGCTGAAGGCGTTGGCAGTGCTTTTCTCCATTACAAGCAAGGCCAAGAATTAAACCATTGGAAAGGCCACCTAGGTGACAGCAATAGCGTCTTTCAGGCCGAAGTGATAGCAATTACTGCTGCTGTTGAATATCTAATAAGCCGGAAAATCTCAAAAGCTTATCTCTATACGGATAGCATGTCTGCCTTGCTAGCCCTAAGCAAGCACAACCATGCCTCCCCTTTGATCATCCGCCTTCAACAACTCTTAAAGGATAACCCACAGGTACACGTGGACATGACGTGGGTCAAAGCTCACGAGGGCAACACAGGTAATGAGGCAGCGGACGTACTCGCCAAAGAGGCAGCCTCAAATATCAACGCAAGCCCCATGACTGTTCCAGCGCCACCTTCCCATCTTAAAAGACTGCTCAAAGGCGCAGCAGTCCAATGGTGGCAAAGAATATGGGAACATGGAGACACAGGAAGAAGAGTGCATGGCTTTCTACCGACGGTGACAACGGACAGACTCATAGCAATTGCTCCACTTACTAACTTTGTAACTGGGCATGGTCCCTTCCCGGACTACTTCAACAGACGCACTATTTCTAACACGGATCACTGTGTATGTGGTGAAGAGGGGACACCCGATCACTATATCTTCCGGTGCCCACTCACAGAACAGTACCATTTCCCGGAACCCACGAATTTACCAGCCTTCCACAAGTTTCTAATTAAAAATAAGGCGGCAATCAACACAGTGTGCAAAATCGTCAACACCATTAAGGCCTACGGTCAAGACCTTTGCCTCCCATTATAAAACAGTGCTAGTCATAATAGTCTCAGTTACTGCATTCTGCCTTAACAAACTGTGCAACATCACATGCTGCAGGCTGTACACTTGTGGGTATCGTGTACATTCTGCGCCAGGCAGATTGTAAGTACTATAATAATGTCACTTCGCACGTTTAACTGAACCAACGAATACTGTACAACTGGGCGTGTATTACTGTATTTTCTAACTGTATGAATAATGTAGTGTGTAGAGTAACTGTAGCAGTAATATAGCGCTTAGCAATGTCTATATATGTTTTATGCTGCTTAATGTCGTATTCCGTGTACTTTGTATCATGTACTCTTATGTTTCGTATAATGTGTGTTGTAATGTGTTTACTCTATGTGTATTTATTGTGTATTAGTGCAGCGTATAAATGTATTTACGCATATTATTGTATCAACTATAAATGTGCATCTCCCGGTGCGGCCTCCTGCGGCTCCAGGGAGCTGTTGCTTCTAAATAGGGGAGGGCGCGGGACACATGCCTGTTTGCCTATGTCACACGTCAGGCGTCCCCGTCCTCCGTTACCTGTCACCTGCCCATATCTAGCTGGCTTTTTTCCCATGCAGCGGCTGTTAATTCTCTGGACCAACTGTAAATGAACAGAAGTGCAGTCACAAATGCGACTCTACAGCTCTCGAACTATGTTTTTTCCCCAAATTTAAGAAAAAATACAGCAGTAACAGTTAATTTATATCCTTCATCATGAAAACAAAAGTCATCAGTCGGGGTTACATCAGAGGAAAGCACAAATGTCGTGAATGTGGCATCATGCTTATCCATTACTGACGCCAAATTGTGCTGCTTGGTGGCTAGATTGTGCTGCTAGATGGGATTATATGTAAGTACCAAAAGTAGAAACGAAAATACGAAAATTTCATACATTTTTTCTCAACCAAATGCGGAAGTAAAGGTAGATATTCTTTAAATCCTTTACCTTCTCACATGTATTTCAGTTTCTAAAACTTTAAATGGCTAACAAAACTGACTTTTCACAGAGTTTTAGAAGTTAGATAATAAAGAAAAGTTTAAGAAGGAAAAATATATGTTATTATTTGTAGAGACATTACGTATTATTTTAAAACAGAAGAGATGAAAAATGAGCAATGCCCTCGCCGGGACTCGAACCACGGACCTCTCGCGCCGAGTGTGCTGACCACTACACCACGAAGGCATTCTAAAAAGTCGAGAGAAATACCTTATATATTAATTAATTCTGATTTCGTTTGATTATGTTAAACCCTGTATTGTTTTCTGAATTATACGCATGTGGTGAGGTTTGAAAAGTAAAGATATCTTTTACTAAAATGTATACGTTATTTTAGATCGTAGGAATTATTATTTAAGTTAATCAACTATTTATAATTTTATCTAGTTATTATAACTTCTTCTTTCCTTTTTTTCACTAGAATATAAATTGGTTTACATAATATTTAAACTGAGGTTTTGGGGAAGTAAAACAGAGTGTGTTTCTGCTTTCCACGGGCACGTTGCGTAGTTCCTACCAAATTTTGATAAGTTTGTAATTATTCGGCTCTGAGTTATTGCTGCCGACATTTCAGCTGTTACTCCGGTTTGAGCCAGCTTAGCTTTAAATTTAATTGTAAAGTCACTGATTACTAGTCTACGTTTTAAATTTGAATTTGGTTGCTACTTTAGTCGCATCGCCAGTTAAGGTTGTAATATGTAGTTTAAGTTATGGTTGATTCTATTAGCACGAGAAAATGCATTTATATTTAGAGTTTGTGTTTAAATGGAAAGGTTTATTTTAGGTGACCTTGTAGGTAATTTCAGACACAGCCGTAATTCGTTTTACGTCTGTTAGGAATTTGTGCTCTCAAAGCCCGCCAAATTCTGCAAGGTAATTACGCATTATATCTGAAGATACTTTTATAGATACTGTATTTCACATACCGCATGTGGTACTTTTATTTCTCATAATATCAAGAAAATGTATTTAATGTTTTACATAACATAGTGAGTAGTAAATATTTCATATCAGGTAAAAATTAAATACTGTTACGCAAGTAGCATAAGATTTACTTTCTTCATTCCTGTAAAAATTTTACGTAACAGTTAATTGAGTAAATTTCCTCCAAAGACCACTTGCGAATTTCAGTGACCTAAAATTTAATATGATTAAAGATTAGGGAAGTTGAGACGCAATCAATATAGACTGAAACCAAATTTTCAAAATTCAGTTTGCAACATGGAGTTTCCAATACACTCTGAAATATGTTTTTACTTTTGTAAGCATTCTCTGATCTACGAGAAACGATAAAGATTCTATCTTCTTGTTTAATAAGCAATTCATGTTTATTAGCCTCACTGTTTAGATGCATATTTTCTAGTAAGGCTTAAGATTTATTTAATTTCTAAACAGCCGAAAATTAATCGAGTTTGGTGTTCTTTCTATTTGTAAGGCATATTACACTGATGACATTGTGTCGCAATGTAATGAACTTGCTCTCCTGTAGTAACTTCTAAAACATCAGTTTAATTTGTGCTGTTCTTAAGCCATTAAAGTTAACCCGCGCATATTACAATTTCATAAAAATTCCTTGCAGAAATTTGAACTTAAGTTGCTAAGATCAATGAAAATGTTGCTTTAACTTTGTACCTTCCCTGGAGCGCCATTACTCATCCTAACCATACCTAACGAGTTTCCTTTCTACTGTAATTAAAACTTGAACCAACACATGCTTTACTTTCTGTTCAAAAGGACGCAGATTTGAAATTAGCATAATTTTCGATTTAGAGAACATCTCCGAGAGTTCATAACGAATTCAATTTCCAGAAGGTTACAGGGGGAAAAACGTAAAAGAAGAAACGGACAAGGAACAGCAGTTGCAGCAAATTATTTTAGAAAGGCGGGTTAGTTTGAGCTGGCTGCAAAAAATAATAACAGGCTTATAAAATAAAAAGGAAGAGGGGGGAAAACTATCCCACGTTTGTAATTTTCTCCCCGCGAGTCGGCGAGGGAAATTTCAGGAACCTGGATTCATTAAGCAAGCCTTCTGAATTATGCCAAATTCTTGCCTTCCTCGGAGTTATTCCCTTTAGCTGAGAAGTGAGGATTTAAATGAACAAGGGAAAGAAAGAAAGGATTTAAGCAGGATTTATCATACCGGAAATCTAGCTTCAGATTTCAATATCAGCATTGCGTGAAGAAAGGGAACTGATACATCTCAGGAGAACTGAATGATCCCACATGCATAACATAAATTTGCATTAAAATCTTTCATAAAATTTATCAATTGTAATGAATGATTGGTATGCGTAAGAAATTTTTTCTAATTATAAAATTCATTTGCTGAAACGTATAATAATTCATGTTAATGAAGATACTTAATTAGAAATTTCTGTGATAGATATCTGAACTACATGTTAGCTATATAAGAAAATAATTCAGATAAATGGGTTTTCTTTTCTTAAAAAGTCGTTTCCTTAAATTAACATTCGCACATAATCTAATTGGTTAAACTATTGCATGTAATTATGAAATGGCAATTTAACTGAGGTAAAAAGACAGTATAAAGTTCCTTGCGATTTTTATCTCATTAAACTCACCGCTTCAGTAATCTTAATAGAAGCAACAAAGATAAAAATGTCATTCCAAATTCAAATTATTAAATATCGGTATTTTTTTGTAATGCTCTTTTCAGTAACAGTGAAAGAAAAGTTTGCCTTATGCAGTCCTGATACGTGTTCTGTACTAAAAAATGGCGCAATAAGAGTTTTTTTTGACATGGTATTCTACTGCTACACTTCCTATAAGAAGCAGTTAACAATTTCATCATCAACTTGATTCAAATAATTTGCAGTAATACACCTCCTTTTAGTAGTACAACTTTACACTGGAAATGAAACAGTTATGCAAACATGTACAAAGAGAACTGGTTTAGCAAAGATGTCTCATTGGAAAAATTTGCAAATGAAACATTTGCGTAATTATATCATATTCACACGACATCTACAGTCAGCCAGTCTTGCGCCAATGGAATCGAAACCTAAGGAAATCGACCAGTATTCAGTGGTCTTATATGCTCAGCCTTCTGTTGTTATCATTAGTAATTCCATTAATGAAACGTAAGAAGCACATGCATAAAACTGCCTGAGAATTAAGTCTTAGCTTCTCAGTCTTTACTTGTAGCGTTCCTATAGAGAACAAAACGTAAATTACGGACAGTAAAATTAATTAAATGCATTGATATAATACTTTTGTGACTCCTGAGTCCATTTAAACGTTTTATCACGAAAGGTGCTATTAGTCTCAAATATGACTTCGTTGTCCGTATCATTTTGTCACTCGACAAAGGTATATTACGCTTATATATATGTAATTTGTATTTCAAATTTAATAAATGAAATAAGTGATTTAAAACACATATGTTGCCACTACCCGATATGAAATATTTCTAATTTTCATGAGCCAGTTTGCTGGCATTTGGCGAAGCGTGTGATATTTAATTTTTCTTTTAAATTTAATCTGCCTGTTATTAATTAACAATTTAAGCTATTTAAAAGTACTAAAACCAGTTCTTTACCTCCTTCATTAACTAGCAGTAACCGTGAAATTACATTAGTTGGAATATATATCTAGTATACACTAGCTGGAATATATATATATATATATAGGATAAAAGCAAAATTTATAAGTACTGAAGTGATAATAGTATATAGTACTTAGAAGTAGATACTTAGAAGGTAGAATTCGTAATGACAAAGAAACTTGGCGCTCAAGGCAGTTTTAATTCCATTTTTATTTAAATTCACATTTATAGCCATTGTTCACTTGACCCTCTAATCGTTGCTATTTAGAGAACATTTACATTTTCGTGTACTATTGCGATAGGAAGAGAACACAACGAAATGAAATGGCGTCCAAGTAGCAACAAAGATACAAGTGAAATAAACATTCATCCAATATGGCAGCTCACCAAAGAGGAAGGTTTCGGTTTACTTTAGAAAGGTTTCAGTTCTCAAAGTTTAACTTTCGAAATAACTACGTTATCAGCTTTACTCAAGCTTTGTGGCATAGATTAATCTAGAAATGGCGCAGTTCCGAAACGTTATTTTATCTTATATATATATATATAGTCTTTTTTATAGGAATTACTTTCGGCGGCTGCCCTCGCTATTTATTTCAAAAGTGAAATGGACAGCAAAAGCGATTCAACTCAAAAGTGAGGTTCGAGACTAATAGCTTTCTCGACTAAAACGAGTCCAGCAACACTTGACATTATATGGGTGAATTCTAAAGATTGTGCTGCTTTTAAGAATTTTGTGCTTGCATTTTATGTGATGTAAGGGCGAAGAAAGTGAAATTTATTTATTAAGTTAAATAGACAAAAATGTTATGTCAGCAGACGTGAGTCCAACAGCAGATTGATAAACTATGTGCCAGCTCAGTTAGAATATAATTAAGAGAATAAAAAATTAACAAGGATTAATTAACAAAAAAAATATTAATTAACAAAAACAAATTAACAAACCCTCTGGTGTGACGTTAAAATTTGAATCTTTTAACTTTTTTTGCAGTTAAATACTAATTATGTAACCGTAAAGCTGCTCAGGACTAAACGTATGACACTTAAAAGCCACTGAGTTCTTTTAAATTTCATAAAGCATTTCAAATTTAATAGAACTTTATTTTTATTATATTTTATATTCAAATTCTTATGAATGCACTAGAGTATCTTAAAAGTAAGAACCTTTATAGTTTTATTTATTTATTTGATGTGATTCTTCTAGATACAGTTTTTCTTGTGTGAGTTATATGGTTGAAACGTTTTAAGCCGTGTTCCATTTGAAAGCTAAGATATTTAGCCTGTAAAAAGTTTCAAAATCAAAGGAGGCACACTTAGGCCTGAGAATTATGACTTTTGTTTTCGCAGATTATATTTAATCGGGTCTGAGATTAATTGCGTTTTACTAAATTTAATTGGGAATTAGGATCCGCATTAGAGATACAAAGTTTTCCCGT
>KK113781.1:336709-463403 GCA_000611955.2 Stegodyphus mimosarum
TTTTGAATGTTCTTTACTTTTGGTTTTAACTATTGCCCTTGAATACATGAATGACGAAACACGAATTGAATGATTGGGGAGCTAGGTTTGGAGGCAACTTCCCCTTGATAAGTCTGTCTCCGGCCTACTCAGCAATCATTCATGTATGCATTTTAATAAAATTTAGTTTCATTTTTATTAATTAGTAAAAATTGAACTTGATTTACTTATGCTACTGAATTTAAATGATATTATAGATTAGTTCATAATTAGCATTAATTTGTTTACACAATTTCTGTTTAAATTATAATTTTTATCTTAAAATTACTATTTTAAATAATTACCTTTTACTATAATATATATATATATATATATATTTACTCAATATATGAAATATTCCTTCTCCTTTATATATATGTGTGATATTTGCAGTCGAGATTTCGGATGTTTTCGTAGCGAGTGGAAAGGCTGCAGACTGAACAGACAGACGAATTTCATTTTAGAAACTCCACACCTTTATTCGATTAAATGACAGCACATTTTTCTTTTAACGAAAACCACATATTCGATAATAATTTAAATATTAATACTAGTAGATTTAGAACTCGACGTCCTAAATATTTTTAACAAAGGAAAAACGAAGAGACAGAGCAAAGCGTTTGTAAAGCACGGAATAGCAGAAAGCAATCTGACTAAAAATGGTGCGTAGAGCTATTTATAGTAGCGTTACGTAACAGGCGACAAAGTTCTGGAAAGTACTGGTCTAGGGGGAAGATCTTAAAATCGCGGAGAGTTAATTAGAAGTTGCTGTTCGCGTAGAGCAAAGCCATCGTATTTTTTATATTTTGCATATATATTTACTCAATATATGAAATATTCAGTCTCCTATACATATATATATATATATACTATTCACTAAATATATTAAATTTAGATGCAACATTCTTTTAATATTTTATTTCAAATGTTAAAGTCAAGTATTGCGGCAAATCGATCTTCTATAGTCAGTGTTTACATATGGAACATTTAGTGTTATTATTTTCCATACTGATTTATGAAACAAATAAATAAAATTTATTTAACTGCGCTACACTTTCATATGAAAAACTTTACCGTTCATCGGTCGCAAAATGTTTGGGACATAGAAAATAGATTCTTAAAGCCCACGGACATAACAAGAGAAAACTTGAACAAATACTGCATTGTAACTGCAGTCCGTCATCATTTGCATTTTGTGCATCGGAATTGGAAGTCAAACACACTTCCAGTTAGCAAATATCAAACCCGCTAAATTATTCTTAGATTCTGAGAGCCGCCACATTTCAAATAACATAATTGCCTTTCGTCCCATGCTGGGAAAATGAGTTTAAAGATGTCGAAATAAAAATAAAACTCTTGCTCTAAATCAAATTTGAGAATTAAATTTTCTATTCTTGCAGTTGACCTATCGTTAATAACATTTGTTTGAAATTTGATATTTTCTTTTTAAAGTTCACCGCAGGAAAATTACGTATTCTATCCATATTACCCAAAGCTGAACTGCAGAATGTGTTGTACAGAAAGATTATGGCCCTGTCTTTGTAAACCTATAAGGTATTTCTCCCGCCTTCTTCCCATGCCTTCGCGGTGTAGTGGTCAGCACGCCGGGCGCGTATTCCAGAGGCTCGTAGTTAGAGTCCCGGCGAAGGCGTTACTCATTCTACATCTCTCCTGCTTTAAAAAAAATACCTAATGTCTCTACACTGACGCCCGAACGAAAAAGGGGGTGGATGATGATTCTCCACCACCGGGATTTGTCGACTGGGTCCCCTGAACCCCAGTCGCGCTTTAAAAGGGGCAGTACATAAGGTATTTATCCCGCCTTCTTCGCATGCCTTCGTGGTGTAGTGATTAGCACGCTGGGCGCGTATTCCAGAGGTCCATGGTCGGAGTTCCGGCGAAGGCGTTGCACATCCTTCAGGACTTCTGCTTAAAAAAATCCTAATGTTTCTACAAACCTAAACAAGAATATTAGCTGTCATTTTGTAAGCCTGCTCCCTATTAAGAAGGATTTTAGTAGAGTCATTTTTAGCGACGATCGTTTCATAATTTACTTTCCCTTTCCCATGGAAAACATTAACTATAATTGCTTTTACATTTCCTTATTCTTTTGTTTTGGCAACATCTTTCTTTTCTTAGTACAGTTTCTAGACATAAGGTTCCCCAATCTCTGCAATTTCACTTAGCCCCAACATTATTTGTTTTAGGTACATACCCAAAAATATCCAGATTTTAATTCTTTCAAAAACAATAATTTTACCGTGAGAAATAAGGCAAAATTCATGTACCATTCGTTGGATTTATAGCGAAAATTTGCAGGAATTTTGCGACTTAGGAATTAAAAAAGAGATTCAACATAGCATACGTATTAGCGTAACTAAACAATATGTAAAGTAATAGCCATTCTTATGTGTCTTAAATTCGTACATATTTTTATAAGCCAGCCAAATTCTTGCAATTTTTCAAAGCTTTTGCATGGTATCAAGCTTTACCTTAAAGCATTATTTTGTGCATGCAGAGATTTTTTTATGCAGTGTCTTTTGCCTTGCAGTTTTAAATTTCGAAAAATATGGTAGGAGAAATATGATTTTCTGAGTTTCAAAAGAATATCAAACTTTCTTCAATAAGAAATACTTCGCGTATTGATTTATACTTATCTTTGAACACATTAACGCTCTTAAAACAAACTGATCTTCATTGTCGACTAAAAGATCGAATTGATCAAGATTAAGCAAATTACAAGCTTTAAAGAAATTTGCGCCTGGCTTACGAAGACGACACTTTAATTTTTCAAACAATAATGCTAAATATTTGTCTTAAGGGAAGATAATTCGTTTAATAGCTCAAGTTCTCTGATTCAAATTTCAAAGTTCCATTTTTAATTTTGGTGTAGGAAATACTTTGCAGTAAAATATATTTCATTAAAATTCAGGGAAAAAATACTTTTTGACAAAATTTCTAATTAACTTATTATTATATGATTAATTAACTTAACACAAATATCAGCGTTATTTAACTATAAAAGATATTCCAACAACTGTCACAGGAATTAGGAGGTTTTGAGTAATCTGCACGGAAATTGAGTATTTGCAGAATCACAGAAACTGTCCTGAAATTTCAAAAATTCTTTCCAGAAACTACTGCTGTTATAGAATTTCTACCCTAATTATTACTCAAAATTACATTACTAAGAATGTTTTGTACTTCAGTTTGAATTAACATATTATATAATTCAACTAAGTAAATTCAAACCATCTGAACTGGTATAGGACATATATTTGAGAGAGCATTAAATTTTAATTTAAAATTCAAATCGATTATGAGATTATTTTAATCGTCTCCAAAGACGTACTTTTAAATCAAAACTTACTGTTATTTGCAGAGATCAATAAATTTAATTTTAAAATATCAGGGATATGTTTTTAACTGTATACTGCACTCAAAGGAAATGTCTTCAAAAATCGTGTTTGGATATCTAACTGATTAGCTTCCACACAAAGGAACATCAATCAAAATTCTGGAGAAAGCATGACAAAGTTTCTCGGAACATGTATTTTGTGAATTCGTGATAAGAATCATTAGCATACACGTAATTAATCTGATATGGAACCAAACAAACTTTACCCCACCAAGTTGATGTCTTGACAGAAAGCGTGAATCTCGCAATGTATTTAACACATAACAGAATAAACTCAAACAAACTGAAAGAAGAAAGATTTGTCGAACCACTTTATGCTCCCCATTCTAAACTTAGAAGGAATAATGAAGGAAGTGAAGATAGCAAGTATGCATTTGTTGAATGCGTTACAAATGCATGAAATTTCCCTAAAGCAAAATTACTTTTATGTAGGATTTTAGCAAAATCATATGCAATAAACCTGTAAAAAATTATTCATTTTGAGCTTTCAGATCTTAAGCAATGCTGTAAACCGAGCACTCGATTAATCTAATTCGTATGGCATTTCATTAAGCAAAATTTTATCATAGTACCACATAAAAATTAATTACATCCTAATTCAGTTTACTACAGGTAAAAATAACAAGTTCTCGGAAATTTAATAAGCGGGCAGCACAAGAAATGCAATACTTGAGACCAACATAAACCTCTTACAATGATGAAATGTTACAATGCCTCGAATAAAAAAGATAACGATAGTTCTCATAATAATTGAATTCAGTTGATATTATAGATGTATATTGTATTATACTATCTGGCAATATGGCAGCATTAAAATATACGTTATAGTACGTAGCTATTATCGGATTAAGGATGGATCACAAAGAACCTCAGGTTTATCTATGCAAATAATTGCTTCTTTTGAGTAAATTTTTTAACGTCTTTCAAAACCTATTACGAGCTGTAACTAAATGCGAGCAATAATGTATCAAATAATTACTTGACTGTATTCCTGTGAGCCCTTGCATTCATAAACTTAAACCTCTCAGCCATTGTCATAAACAATGTAGAAGTAAGTAAGTAAGATTTAGGCATTCCTCGCTCCGTGAACTCAATCACACTACGAGTCCTCACTCCCCGCAGAACTGGGGCCGGGGTTCAACCCCTTTCCCAGAAACTTGGGGGTATCGGCGCAACGCACCTACATATACAGGGCACTACTGGTCGTCAATTTGCTACCAACCAGTCGCTTGGCTGCAAGTCGCAGTGGGCCATTACCCAGCACACCGGGGCCTGTCCCCAGGCTAGCAGTACCTCACTACTCTAAGACTTCCCGGATCCCGGTCCGGCCAATAAGTGACCTTTCCAGAGCCCCCAGAACCACTAGGTTCCTAATTTGTATAACCCCGTGGCCGAGACTGCCTAAGTACAGATCCTAGCCAATTACTTCGCAGAGTTCTGTACGTCGATCCCTGGGGGTAACACAATGTAGAAATGAAACTTTTTTCAAATCCCTTCGTTTCGCATTTCAGTGATACGTTTTTCAAATCTAACCATAGATATATGCAAAATCTCATAGACAACATCAGACAGTCGACTACTGTAGGGTTAGACTATAGATTATAAGGCAGATTACAGCAGATTGCAATTCCATAGCTAGATATTTTTCTAGAAGGGTTTTAGTGGTTATTTGAATGGCCATTTGGTTATGGCAAAACACAAGAGGATTATCTGCCTAAGTAGAGACATGCCTTCTTGGTGAACTTGTTAAGGGATACTGACTTCTATTCCCATTACACATGGTGAAATCCAAAAGTGTATTCTTTTTCACTTTGATGCCAGATAGTAGTCTGCTAAAGGTGCTATTATAAGGCGTTTCTCTCTACTTCTTAGCATGCCTTCGTGGTGTAGTGGTCAGCACGCTCAGCGCGTATTTGAGAGGTCCGTGGTTCAAGTCCCGGCGAAGGCATTGCTCGTGTTTCACCCCTTCTGCTTTCAAAAACTCCTAATGGCTTTACAGTGGCGCTGGAACTAAAAAGATGTTGAATTATGATTCTTCACCACCAGGATTTGGCGATTGCCTGCCCCCCCAATCTTCAGTCGCCATTTAAAAGGGGAGGTATATAAAGTATTCCTCCCGTCTTCTTGTCATGCCTTCGTGGTGTAGTGGTCAGCTCGCTCGGCGCGCATTCGATGGGTCCGTGTTCGAGTCCCGGCGAGGGCATTGCTTATTTTTCATCTCTTCTGCTTTCAGAAAATACCTAATAGCTCTACACTATTAACCTCGAAACTTACTATTTGTCCTTGCCACATTTTTGTCCCAATCACTTTTCAAATTGGTGTCTCTAAATGTTATCGCCATGTATTATTTTAAGAGGAAATAAATAATAAAGAATCTGTATATATACTCAGTGAAAAATTAAGAGAATTTAAAAACTATGTCTATTTTTACGAAAAGTATTGAAACAAAGATACTAAGTATGCCCCGAAAAATTATATAAATATTCAATCGAATTAGCGCACTTGTCAATTCTTATGCTTGCTAGGTAACTGGTTCCAAAGCCTTTTTCACTTGAAGTAACGAAACCTTTCATTTCTTGTTTATTATTTTTTAACTCCGATAATTTCCTCTTAAAATTTTCTTCAGATTTATCCTTTAAATTGGCCTGTTCGGATTCAAGATGTCTTTTACGAAACGGTGGTTTCATATTTTGATTGGATAATAGTTCACCGCAAACAACACATTAAGGTTGAAGGTCCATTTCACTTCCATTTCAAGTAAACTCAACTGATAAATGACTTTCATTACATTTTCTATAAACAATTTTTCTTTCTTTCTTTTTTTCCTTTTTTTTTTTTTATGTTTCTGCTGCTAGTAGATTGTTCTGAATCCATCACCTGTGAATCATCCCTTTTCCGCTTATTCAATCCTAGCCAGTTTCCATTTTGAAATTCTAGGTTTATTTTATTATTTTTTCACAAATATTTAAATGCACAATATACCATGAGCTCTTCAGAAATAATTCTTAAGTAAGGAACTCAAAGCAATAAGAAGCCTAATACCTGTTGTTACACACAGCAAATCGAGGTAAAAAATTATTCTAATTGAAAATAGAACAATATGAGCCCGGAAATGGTGGCGAATAATGTAGATATGCTGATAAATCGATCGATTTTAGAAGAATTAATGCGATATTGTTATCGTTTTATAGGAACCTTTTTTATTTCCCATTAAGTATAGTATCCATTTCTACTACTCCTTTTAAAAAACATCATTTATGGCAAATTTTATTATGTCCATGGCTAAAAGATTTTTTGTGAAAATAAAAATGGAATTTTTTGCTAAAGTCTATGAGCGGCTATTGACCTTGAACAAAGCTCAGATCACATAAATTTACGAGCGTTAGAGAAAAAAACTTAAATAGGATGCTGGAGTATTTAATTTTTTAATTGAATAGTTAAAAATACTTTTTCTTTGCTTACCACCTATTTTGCTCTTGCGTACCACCGGTTGAGAATCGCTGCCATACACGATAGAACGTTTTACCTTCCTCTTTATTATATCAGGAATTTGTTGCCAAATTATTTGCATAATTTTTATTAATCTAATTTCGTAACAGATGAGTCGCATTTAAAACATTTTGGCCTCGTTAATATCTCCAGAGAATTGTATTTCAGTTGGGTAAATTGAAAGTCTGCTCCATAAAGTGTCTCGAAGGCTTGTTCATATCATTTACTTGTTCTCTCACTGTAGAACACAGATTTCAAAAGCATGTATTTATTTTGGCACAGCTGTGTTTTTAAGACTTCCGTTTACTATCACAGTTTTAAAAATTAACAAATGATAGACATCGGCCTTCCAACTAAAAAATTAGTTTACCGAGTTTCCACAAATTCAACAGTATTCAATTTAACTTTTTTCAGGCGCACACAATTCGTGTCCTCCCCGAGCTCATGGAATTTGACTGACCTAGCTGCACTGAAAACTCAGCACGAGAATGTCTAAAGCATATTATTTTTAGCCGAAAAACCTATCTTGTTGCAAGCGCGAACCTGCATATTTACCGGCAAATGAAAACTTTGCTCGAACAAATATGAAGTAGTCCTTTTTTGAATTTCTCATTAAAAAGTAAATAAATTTTGAGAACCAAATGACCTCTTTAGAAAAATTTAAATTCTTATTGATTTGTTTATTATTTGCTTAATTATATGCGTTTTTCAATATGCCATGCAAATCAGCGAGTGTTCTAAAAATTCCAAACTCACCTTAATCGGCAAGATCATATTTATTTCAGTTCTGAAGGAGAATTGCATGCTTAAAAGACGAAACTAAGAAAGAAAATGAAATTATTTTGGAAAAAAAGTTGTGGTTACGAAAACGATATAAGAATTAAAGTATAACTAATAGGTTGTAGAGTTATTAGATTATTTCGAAGCAGGAGACATGAAAAAAAAAAAGGGAGCAACGCTTTCGCCGGGAATCGAACCACGGATCTCTCGGTTAAGCGTCGAGCGTGCTGACCACTACACCACGAAGGAACGCGAAGGAAGCGGCAGAAATACCTTATAAGGTTTTTTATTCCATGAAATTCAACCAATAAGAAAAGGAAAGTTTTTCCTCTCATAAATACTTTTCCAGTATCATCCATACACGAATAATCGTAGCATTCCCATGCAAGGTGACTAAGCAATAATAACCATTCTAGTCCATGAAACACTTCAGTGACAACATATAAATTTACATCTGTAGGTCCTACCCAGTGATTCTTCCACTGAACAGGCATCATTCCGCATGGATTTCTAGGACGGAAGCCTGCTCCGTGGCGTACAGTATCATCCATACAAAGTTTAAAAGTAAAAAGTAAATCATTATAGAACTCGTTTGTTCCTCTCATTAACTCCATAACATTAACAAGATTAGCCCAAATGGGACTCTATTCACGAAACTGTTTCATTCCTTTCATTTACAACATAATACTAAGAAAATTAATCAAATGTGACTCTGTAGAGTCATAGGATTTTTTTGGAAGCAGAAGAATGAAAAATGAGCAACGCATTCGCCGGGAATCGAACCACAGACCTCTCGTTACGTGTCGAGGGTGTTGACCACTACACCACGAAGTTACAGGAAGAAGGTGGGAGAAATACCTTATATACTCTCCCTTTTAAAGAGCGACTGGGGAATAGGGGCCCCAATCACAAAATCCTGGTGATGGAGAATCATCATCCACCACCTTTTTAGTTCGGGCGGCACTTGTAGACTCATTAGGATTTTTTTTTGGAAGCGGAAGAATGAAAAATGAGCAACGCCTTCTCCGGGAATCGAACCTCTCGGTTACGAGTCGAGTGTGCTGAACACTTCACCACAAAATCATGGGAAGAAGGCAGGAGAAATACCTTATAACTGTGCTGACAAACACAACAGTTAAAAAAAGTCAATCAAGGCTAATAACAGGTTTTCTCAAAAAATCTAAAATCGCATTTAAAACAGAAAACTGAAGGCTAAAATCTAAATCTAATGCAAAACACTGTTAATTAATGCAAAATATGATAAGCAATATATGAAATATCGAAACATTGTAAGAAACTAAATATGTATGCATGCATAAATATAACCAAAACTTAAAATTAGAAAATTATAGAGACATTTCTTCAAAGTTCAGTTGAAAAGTTTCTTTTAAATAAATTGATGAATTACTGAAAAATATTCTGAAACTATGTGAGTTCAAATACTTATGTAATATACTTTAAAAGTTTCAGAGTTTGGTATAGAATTTGAACAACTGAAAGACTTCTTATTTAGCACTATGAGAAAATTTACAGAAATCCTGGTTAGCCGTCGACTCAATGTAACAAGCTTAAAAATTTAATTATCTCATCTCTTTTATATTTCAGAAATTACCTTGTAGTGCAAAATAGAGCAAGCGTATCTCTGAGCTCTACACTCTTTAGTAACGATGACTTAAATTGATTTATTGCGTGAAACAACCGTGGCCATAAGTCTTTCTTATGTATATACCTTGTTAATGTAAAAATAATCCTACTGAATATTCTAGCGTGAATGCAGTCGAATAAAAAATACTTATTATATACGCAACAAAGGGTAATTAGAAAATCGGCAGACCGAAATTATCCCTCGCGTTTTGTACCATCAGTCATGCACAATGAGAGATACCAGATTTCCCACAATTCATCAGTTGCGGTAATGGCAGAGATCCTTGACACCGTTCCCTGCAATTTCCGTAATGATTCGAATTCTAGTTCTGAGAGAGTTCGCCAAACCATATAACATATGGGATAGATACAAGTTGATCTAATGCTATGCATATGCATATTGGGAACGACCTGCAGTTAGAGAAAATATAAAACAGTCAACGAAGCCTCTAAAATGATACCAGCAGCAATACCTTTGAATGAGGTTCGGTAACATCTATATTTTTAGAGATTTTAGTGTATACTATGATTTGTTTTCGCTCACCCTGTCAAATCAGTCGCAAAGCGTTCCGGGGATGTTTTCCTAGCGCTAATGTTTTTTTCATAAAGTGTTAGAGATAAAGTCTTGGCAGAAATTGAATAATGAAAAAAGGAAATTAATAATAAGAAACGTGTGATAGATTAATTAATTATTCTTACGTATGAGAATGAAGATAAGTAGGAATATTTTAAGTTACACATATTAAAATACAAATTGCATATAACATAACTGCTTAAAAACTAATGCACAAAGTAACATTTCACATACTGTTTAAATCAGTTCTTTTAAAATTAGATTCGAATTCCATTTCAATAGCTTTCAATGTTTATTACTTTCATCACGAAGACATGTGTAATGTTTATGATTTCTGAAACTAATGCATTCTCTGCAGGCAAACCCAAAATTTCATCTGTTAATGTGAAAGCTTTGGTTACGTTTGACAACTGAGTATAACCTTTATGTTATTAGTTAGTAATATGATTAGCTTATAAGCTTAGGTTAGAATTTAGTTTTGAGTGTATTTATTTTTAATTTTAATACATTGCTATGTAGTCAGTTAAGAACCAATCTGTTAGATGAAAATATAGGTAAAAAGACAAAAAGAAATTTTTTCAGCGGAAGATACAATTTTGTACGTAGTGTCTGAGACAGTTCTATAAATTCTCGAGTACTCCGTACTCGCCATTTCATAGCAATTAAACATTTATTTGACTTATGGCAAATATTTATATCTAATTTTTCGAATTTAAATTTTCCTTCAATGAATTTAAAACAAAAATAGATATTAAGTTTTATCTGCATAAGAACTTAAAATGAACCTTTATTTTTAGCAAAGTTTCAAACTTTCTCATGAAATGTTAATAAGAAATAAAATGATTAATCAGTCGTTAAGTCTTACCTTTCCTGTATTGCAGACATCATTTCCAAAGCATGTCAGTTTAAGGAATAACGTTTAAGAGTTTTATCACGCAAGATATTGTAATGGACTGTCAAACATTGAGACTTTAGAAAAAACTTCTGCAGATAATTGTATTAAAATATTTATTAATATATCTCCGATATCAATAAATTAAAATGTCACCGTTATTATTATTTTGCATTTTTATTTGAAACCTTATTTCTATGGAAATAACAGTGAATTTCAGATGATTTCGTGAATATTTATTTTACGCGGATTTTTTTTATTCCGAAGGCGTTCGACAGTTTGTACGTAATTCACCAAATTCTTACGAACTTCTAAAGAACACCAACAACAGTTTATAAACACGAAGACAGATCACACAGTTGTAAATAGAACAAATTGGGTAGGTGGTTGCAACCCTAAACCAAAATTCCCTTGGGTGAGACCTGCACTTTACCTAGTTCCTGCCCCTAGTCTATATTCTACCTGGCTGTCAGGATTTTATGATACCCTGGAGGCCATAAAACTTTCCTCGCCTTTCTACGAAGATGCGTCTGGTATATTCCAGACTATTTATGTGAAGTTTTTTAAACAGCATTCTATCTGCACAGTTATTAAACATTTTGTCAGGTTTACAATCCTCGCACGTTAGATAGAATGCTTTTCGAAATTTATGCTACACTTTGCAAGAGATATATTGCAATGCTCCGTAAAATTAAAAGAATAAAACGACTTCACACTTTTCTTGAAATTATGCTTAGTAAACCAGGAACTTTCTAACAAAATTTGAAAACAATTTTTATTTCATTCACACTATTCATTTAAATTGCACCGCTCGTTTAAATTTAATTTGCATTCACTGCCCTTTATGTACTCTGAATGTGCCATTTGATATTCATACTGAAACGTCAAATAAAAGTTCAAAAGTTTTCCAAAAGTTAAATAATAATATAAATTTTATAAAATTTTATGAAATGTCTGTACAAACGAATAGTATAATTTGAAACAATGCAAGTAGTTTCGTTAGCAAATAAAGCATGTACAGTCTAGACCCTCAGTCTCGTAAAACACCTCAGTCAACGGAACATCTAATCAACCTAACTTGGGAATTCAATACCTCATCTGCGTACTCATGACATGTTGCAGAATTTCCTTCAAAAATACGTAACACTTTGCTGCAAGTTTCGATGATTCCATCCCAAACCCTGAAAGCACTTCCGTGGAAATAGACGACATTAACAAGACAGGTAAGTTCCGTGTTCCTAACTCCCCCCGATCGAAATATGACTAAGATGACAATTCAGGCTGTACCTGGATTCAGTAAACAATACACGATCTCATACCTTTTTGGTTTAATTGAACATGATGGTGATACCACCTTAAATGAAAGATGGAGTGAGTGGAACACAAACCAGAAAGTGGTTGCACGTTCTTAAAATGACACTTAGAGTCCATTTCGGGTTCCCCATTCTCCTCAAGTCTACCAATTAACCCCCACTTTTGCGGTTAAGTGATACTTTTGAGTCATAACTAACGAATACTGATCATTTACAGATACAATGCCAGATTTAACTAGCAAACCTGAATTCTAATATGCGTCAGTAGCGCAATACATTGTTACTCACTGATTTGCATATTTCAAGCCCTAATCTATACTCAGACGTTTAATTTTGCTATCAATTTGGAGATGATTGACATAAATAATTACAGCTGTGGACATCTTTTGAAAATTTAATGAGCGAGTATATTTGTTTAGATTATTATGGTTCCAGGTTTAACTTGGCCTTAGCTCAAACTCCGGTGCTCTTAAAGTAAAACTGAATTCCATATCGTACTATAATTTAAAATTTGTAGATATTGTACACTATTTATACTTGTAAGACTCATGCTCGATAAAACAGAATGAAGCATATCGAAGATATTTGATTTAAATTACAGTTTCACTTGATTTTCAATATAATACGTTAAGTGAATGCCTTAATCCAGGAAGTCAGAAAGACATTCAAATTTTTCCTACCCATAACACTTACCAGATTTACCCATAAGATTAACCGACACAAAATATATTTAACTTGTTGTTTTCTTGTGTAGGGAGTTAACAATTCCACTTAATTGTCAATTTAAAATAACAAGGGATAGTGATTAATCCTGGTATAAGAATAAAAGTTAAAGTGTTTCTTTTCATTAAGAGTTCGCAGAACGATCATTATTAGCCAGTAAAGAAGGAAAAAGAAGTCATCTAAGTATAAATACTTCGCTGATTGTAAATAAAGTGCTCTCGAGTAAGAAATTTTGAGAAGCTGTTGTTTTAAAGACTTAAAAGATATTCAAGGATTATCTCTAAAATCTCGGTGTTTACACTACATATATTAATTAATTACTAAAGAGCATTTCAGAAATAGTTATCCTAAAATAAAGCGGTTCCCTCATGCTTTAAACTACTGACCTTTGCTTCTCATGCATAAAAAATAAAATACATTTGGGATTAAAATTATTTGCTTCTTTAAAACCATCGTACTAAAACCTGTATAAATAAATTATTGAGAAATAAGAGATGACATTTCAAATAGTATTATGCACGCACCTCATTAAACAGTATTTAGACACTATGGGTATACAACTGAGTAAAACATTAACTTTTTCCCACTTGTATACATATAAATTCTCTTGCTTTTAAACATCACTGGGGCAAAATTGGTAGTTCATTTAAATAAAGACTGTGTAAATAACACAAATTGGGACAATGCGTTGAATTTGTCTTGTAGAACTACGCTTTAAACTGTAGTACGTTCGTATATCTGCCTACACTTTGAAAAAAACAATTCTGAGTAAAGTGAATAAGAATTCACGAATGAATATGGACTATTACACAAAGACAGAAAACTTCAGGGCCTTTTCCCACCTATAAATATGGTAAAGATATTTTTTTTAATTTTGTGCTATAGTTTAGTTGACTTATTTCTTCACAGTCATTTCTTGTTACTTGGTCAATTAATACAAAGTTCGAATTTGTAATTTTATATTTCCTTTTCCAGTGCAAGCTTTAATAAATTGCCTCTTACTGTTTCTATAATTTTCGATTTTTTTAAGAATAAACTCTGAATTCAGGTAGTAGTTTTAGTTACAGAACTTCTCTTTTCAAATTTCCTATAATAATGGATGTTTAACTATATTTATAGACAAATGAAGGCCCGAGCGGTAAAGTCGCTAAACACTAGTAGGGCTCATCCCTGAACACTGGGTCGGAGGTTCGAATCCTGGCGGATGGGACTTTTGTAGTTTCGCGTATATGAGTCAACTTCCCTTAGAACGTCCTCCACGAAGTATCCTTCCCATAAGTCCATAGCACTCGAGTACTTTGCCATAATCAAATAAACCAAACCCTATACAAACGAAATAAGCAAGTAGCTTGAGAACTGGATTTAAGATTGAGATAAAAGTTAAAAAAATTACACAAATTTTTCCATGCTGTTGACTCAAGTTTATTTAAAGAATTACACATTAGTATCAGAAATTTATTGATTTAGAATTTTTGTATATTTTCAAGATAATTATGTAGGATGATGTTTTTAAGATAATTATATACACAGTCCAGTCACATTAATGTGACCACCACGTACTTTCCATGTCAGAGTTAAATAACCAATCACAGAAGGCAGGTGGCAGCACAGTGCAGTTGAGCGTATATAAAGGGTGTGTGAGGGCTTCGGAAAACATTTCAATCGTTGGCGTAATGCAGAAACGAAGCGATTTATCTGACTTCCAAAAGGGCATGATCATTGGCTTTCGGGCCAAGGGTGGAAGCATTTCCGAAACGGCTGAGTTTGTGAACTGTTCGCGTGCCGCCGTGGTAAAAGTGTACCGTGCATGGCAAAATGGGACTGTCCAAAATCAGCGACGTGGCAAATGTGGTGCACCACGGGCCATAGATGACAGAGGCGAACGACGGTTGCGGAGATGCGTTCGGGCAGATAGACGGGCTACCGTTGAGCAACTGACCACCAAAATGAACCAAGGGGCTACCAAAAGTGTCTCCCAAAGTACTATTCAGCGAACATTGCTGCGTCTGGGCCTCCGAAGCAGACGCCTGGTTCGTGCACCTATGCTGACTGCTGTTCATCGACGGCGAAGGCTAGAATTTGCACGCCAGTACAGCAGCTGGACGTCCACTGAGTGGCGACAGGTTGCGTTTTCGGATGAATCGCGTTTTATGCTCCATCGGACAGATGGACGTTGGCGTATAAGGCGTGAAACCTCTGAAAGGAACCACCCTGCAACCATTGCCGGAACGGTCCAAGCTGGAGGCGGGAGCATTATGGTCTGGGGAATGTTTTCCTGGCATTCTCTAGGTTCACTGATCATTGTGGAAGGCACAATGGATCAATACAAGTACGCATCTGTCCTTGCGGACCATGTTCATCCCTACATGCGCATTGTTTTTCCTCAGGATGATGGCATCTTCCAGCAGGACAATGCGAGGTGCCATACAGCTGCCAGTGTACGTGCGTGGTTCGAAGAGCACCAGGATGAGTTTACCGTCCTCCCCTGGCCAGCAAACTCACCTGACTTAAACCCAATCGAGCATCTGTGGGACCATCTCGATCGAGTTGTTCGCGCCATGGATCCTCAACCGCGTAATCTAGCGCAGCTGGCCACGGCATTAGAGTCGGCATGGCTCAACATCCCAGAGAACACCTTCAGGGACCTATGTGACTCTTTTCCTGCACGTCTCGCAGCATTCCGCTCTGCGAAAGGTGGTTATTCTGGCTTTTGACAGATGGTCACATTAATGTGACTGGACTGTGTAGGATGATGATAAATCCTTAGCTATTTTAATCAGCTAAAGTTATTGTTATTATCCTTAGCTAAAGTTATTGTTATAAAGCCGTTTATTATCATCTGTTGGTACTGTTTTTAGCGGAGGCTGATTTTTATGTTATAACAAGGGCGATTGTTTTTCCGTTATCTGAGGTTTTTATTCGTTTGTCTTAGCCTTGTCCTTTCTTGTGGTTGTTGTATCGATTAGCCCAATGCAGTCATCTTGACCAGTGCCCACGATTAGATGGGTTTGATCATCTTCCGGCGAATGAAAATTTGGCAAGAGAAAAGAGGAACAGTGGCTTAAAATGGATTTTCGAGGTATCTCTCTTAATTAGATCTACATGCAAAATTTTACAGAGCAGTTACTGAGCTATAAAAAAGAATTGAAATATCTTTGAATTCGTCTGTGAATTTATCATATTCAACCTAAGTGATTTAAAATATTTTTATTATTTTTGTGTAATTGAATACGATATTCAGTATGTCAAAATTGTATATTTACAGTTACATGATACCATGAAATAAAGATTAGGTGAGTGAAAGGTTAAAACATATTTCTAATAAGCATGCAAATAATAGTGTTAAAATCAAAAATACATAAATGCATGAAGTTCAGAGCTGTCTTTTCAATAATCTTTGATTTTTATCGAAAACGGCTTAGTTCCTAACTTCAGCAGTTCTTCAAGTAAACAAAATTGAATTTAAAATATACTAAATGTTCGTACACTTTGTAGTTAACAATTGGATCAAATTCATTTTGCCGGGATGCAAGAAACACACGTCGCAGACTGCTCACACTCAAATTTTTAAGCTGATGCGAACTTGCTTCTCAGATTTGGATCCCACGGCTTATGCATCAGTAATTTAATTATAATGAGAACGATTGAGGTAATGACCTCATTAGGGATGAAAATGTTTCATTATTCATATTTGAGTTCAACACTTCGTATCTCAAATTTCTCTTAGTATTTTCAAATGAAAGAGGTAAAAGTATGCTCTGCTGATAACGCAGTTCATTTTCTATATTGATCATTAATACATTCGGCAGAATATGAAATGTTATTGATTTATGTACGATTTCAGTTTCCTAGATTAAATAGCGACGTCTCGATTCCTTTTCAGAGACTCTAAATAAAACTGAAATATCTTGTATATCAATAAATACTACGTTATAGAATGATTTCCAGCCATCAGCAGTCTCTGGTTGTTGAGAAAGTAAATTATTCTTAAATAGGCGTTAGAAAGATGTTTAAATTCCATATACACTATTACAGCTTTCTCCTTGTGTAACGGTAAAAATCCCAATTTGTGCTAGTTGAATATGAATAGGATGAAGGTAAGATTTTGAAGTTAATTTATGTGCACAGTATATTCATGAATTTTACAGACTACATAACTAAATATCTCTTGAACGGGTAGCCGTAGATCCGTGGTTTCAGTTTAAGAAATACATTAAATGACACAAGTTTGTAGCATATAATAGCTCTAATTCACATGACATACTATAATGGAAGTATGCGAAAAATCAGCTTTTATACGGAGATTTTATATGGCCAGAAATAATTTAAGATATCAATGGCAACAATGAATTTCATTATCAGAGCAGTCAATCAATATCTTATTCTCCTCATGCTAAGTTAAAATTTCGACGGACCATGTACAGATTTTGTTAGGGACATATCTGCTTATGTAAAGTTTAAGAATTAACTTTTTCTTTCTTCCTTTTTTTAAATTTACCTTTATATTCGCTAACTCAATTTAATTCTTTCATTGCAGCTCAAAAGTCGTACATTTTGTAGAAAATTCTCCAAGGCCAATTTTCAAGCAGAACTTGTTTTGTCTTTAAAAGACATTTCAGTAAAATAAGGAATAAATTCTTAAATGAAACGTTATTCATAGAGAACAAGCACAAAAAAAAAAAGAAAAACAGAATTTCACCTAATATTACTAAAATGTATGAAGATAGCTAGAGTTCTTAAACCGAAGCCCTGAGTGTATGATGACCAACTATTCTAGATATTCAGTTGCCTGATCATTTTTAAGCATACTTTACATATATAGTGAAAATTTTAAAACTCATATTCTATCGAAACAGCAACATGGGCTTCAAAAATGGGTGAATAGGATACTTTAGATGGAAAAAGCGATAAACAAAATTAAAAAGTTTTAAAACAAAGGACCATAAAAACGAAAGAATGCTGACGTTTCTTCTCACATCCTCTTCACATATGATTGGTGATAGAGAAATCAAACATATTTCTGAGCTAACCAATGAACATTGGATCAGTGAGCAACATTAACCAATGAGCAAGGCTAAATAATTTAATAATAGACATCCAAACCTTCTCCGGCATGTAAACTCAGACAAAACAATACAGCAGCCAATATTGCAAACCTCTATATCGGTCACGCTGGCATACTTAAGTAATATTTTTTTAATTAAAATTTCTCATTAACTGGCAAACTCGACTGGCTATGAGTAAGATCGAATTGAACTTAGCTAAATACTTTCACAAGCGGGAAAAAATGAACTACAAAACAAAGAAAAGACAAAATGAACAGTTAACGTATAAAAATATACTTAACCAACTAGGCCTTAATCAAAGAACAAGACCACGTAAATAGCTGCGTGGTATAGTAATTTTTATACTAAGAGCTTATTATTTTCAAATTTATAGTAAGGCACATATTATAAACAGTTGAAGCAAAAATTTAGTAACAAAATTGAAATAGAATATATGAAGCTATATTAATTCAATATACTTTAGCTCATTCTCAATTAATTAATTTTACAGCATTTTATACGGGATTAGTTACATTTATGAATTAAATACGCTTCAATTTCTGATCAGTATATTGGTGCATTTGGTCATGTATGTCCACCCTCAAAGGTATATATCACCAAAAACTCCCAATTACAAAAAATATTTAATTGACATAAATATTCATGTTATGGTATTTTTAAAGAAACCAGATTTGAAAAAATTACGAAATCTAACTTTATAACTATATGTTTCTCTACAATTATTTAACGTATAATTAAGAAAAACATATAGTTATTTTTATAACTATATGTTTCTCAGGTCTCTATACGTACACTCAGGAGAATTTCATATCCGCTATAAAAAATAAAACCTAAAAAATTTGCAAACTTACGACAAAAACTGACCAATGTGTTTGATTTAAAAATTTGCGATATTTGACGGGATTTTCATTTTGCATTGATTGGTCAGTTAATAAATAAATTAGGATAAATGGAGGTTGATTTTTCCCCTTAAATGCCATTCATCTGATTTTTTAGTGTGTTTAATTTAAAATTTTGTTACATTTGGTATGTCAAAAGAATTTTCACACGGATCATTTATAAATGTTCAAGGTTTAAAAGTGCGTTATTAATATTCTCTTGAAGTTTTATTACTTTAGAATCACAATATGACAATCTTGTAAAAGTTATTAAAGATCATATACTCTTTCACTTTTAATTAATGCAAATAGCATTACTAGATGGCTACGTGCTAAGAGTGAAACCTGTCAACATTTCCTAGAACACGAATTCTGTAAGATTCTGTAAATAAGATCTTCACTCAAAAAAATCGCTGATCAATATATTTACTATGATTTGCCTAGAAATGCAGTTTAAGCTTCGCTTAATCTCTTAATGTCAGAAACCTTTTCCTAAAATGATATTTTATTTTCAGTTACTCACAAATGGAAACATTTTACTCTTTAATTTATGTAGGATTCATGAATATGATATCCGATTTTAATATGAGATATCTAGTCCAATTTGTGTTGCTAAAGTTCTAATGTTTTGTAGAGACATTAGACATTTTTTTTTAAAGCAGGAGATGGGAAAAATGATCAATGCCCTCGCCGGGACTCGAACCACAGTCTTCTCGAATACACGCCGAGTGTTCTGACCACTACATCATGAAGGCATGCTAAGAAGACGAGAGAAACACCTTATGTACTCCCTCTTTTAAAGGGCGATTGGAGATTAGGGAACTCAGTCGCCAAATCATGGTGGTGGAGAATCATCATCCACCACTGTTTTAGTTCGGGCGCCATTGTAGAGACATTAGGTATTTTTTGAAAGCAGGAGAGATGAAAAATGAGCAGTGCCCTCACCGGGACTCGAACCATGGACCTCTCGCGCCGAGTGTGCTGAGCACTACACCACGAAGGCATGCTAAGAAGGCAGGAGAAATACCTTATAGTTTTATTTCCTTTAACGAGCTCAAACGTTTCCTAAATATATAAGGACTAAAGAAGCATATGGAAAATTAAATTTCGTAATTTTAGCAAAACTGATTTCTTTAAACTTATAAAGCAAGAATATGTGCATGATCTGCAAGATTTTTGTAACTGCAGATATATGTCTACGACCAACGGCTGCGAAACTAAAGGCCGTATAAGGACTTTTGTGGAGACGGAATATGTATTTTCGTGTTTATATATGGGAGAGTATATATAAGTTTATATATATATATAGAGAGAGAGAGAAAGAGAGTTACGTTGTATGCATATCCAAGTATTGTATTATTTCTTCAATATTTAGTTTTTTTATATTTTGAACAGAAATTTTGTGAAAATGCTTCATTGTATTTATAGCAAGGGAACGAATACTTCTACAGTTGCTGGAGTTCATTACTTCCGTTCAAAATCAACCTATGCTAGATATTGGTAAATGTAGCAAAAATTGATGACGGAATATCGGAAAATATTTGCTCGTGAGAGTGGGTCAGGAGGAAAATTTCCATAAGTATCTGCCTCCCATCGAATTTCAATCATGAATATGTCTTGGAAAAAAAGTTTTTTTTTTACTATTTATAAAAGAAAGCAGTGAAGTGAGAAAATGCCGTTGTTTCTTCTATTTTTAGTTCCGAAATCCATTCATAAATCTAGCGGGAAAGTAAGATTTTTCCACTGTGAAATTTAAGGTTTGATATTCATTTACACTTTTTTATTTGAAAACTTTCTACGAAAGACTTGATGTAAAAATTAGCAACATCAAAGAGCTGCTGTGAAATCCATGTCAGAAAAGCAAATTTTTATAAAATACTCTCAATTGGATATTTTTATTTAATGCTCAAGAAGTTAAGAAACAGATTTTTCCCAAAATAAAAGTAAAGCGTTTAATGAAACATTCAGTTTTTTTTTTAAACATTATGTTACCAACTAGCAGATATTTTACCCAAGCTAAAATGTAGTAAAATCCAAACTCTCTGATTCAAATAAACTTTTGTTTACGTATGCTTTATAAAACCCATTTTTCTACAACCCTATTATGCCCAATCCTATTATGCCTTTTGATCAACATGAGTGTTGAATAGCATGTATTTACTCTTCCTCCTAACTCATTTCTTCTAAAACAAGGTATTCTTTAATAGGCAAGTTAAAATGTAATGCATACTTTAAATAATGATGTATTATCAGATTTCTAGAAAAATAAATTTTATCAAGTTCTAGTTTTCAAGTCTCGTTTGCTGAGTAACTGTGTAGAATTTGGCATATATGTGCTTCAGATTTAAGTTTCTTAAGGCTTAACGGTGTACCGTTCCTATATTAGTCAGAGTGTTTTATCCCACTTACTCCATTTCTGTATTCTACTTTCCTCCGTAAAACTTGCAATGTATTTACAAAATTTACTCAACTACTCAATGTACTCTTTTACAACGAGTTGAAAATCTTTCTCGGCATTGTCATTGTCTTCACCGTTCTTCTTAAATTTTTAAATCTCCAATAGTTAAATGCTACTTAATATAATCTTATGAGTAAGAAGTAATAATGTTCTCGAGGCAGACTTCATTTGGATCTCGTTTATAAAAGTGCCCAATTAGAAAATACTTATTCATATCGTCTGTTGTTTTGCCTCCAAAATTAGCACTGAATCCATGACAGCACTTGTCTCATATCTTATTGGTTACATACTATGAATAATGTATTTATGGCTCTCATATGATAAAAGTATAGGTATCTACGAAATCTGTATGGAAAATAAAAACTTTTCTGGATGATTACTGTTTTCGAATTTAAAATTTATGTGCGAAAGACGTAATTTAAATTTTCTATTTATTTATTTCCTACATATTTATATTAGTTTCAGCTGCTTCCTGGCATACCGCATGCGGCATTTTAAAACATGATTTATGTTCCTTTATTTTGCAAGCAATCTAATTATTTAAACGAGCAGGTATATAATTTGTTTCTTTTCGTTTATTTCGATAAATTTTTCCAGATGTCTGCCTATACTACTGGAATTTCTACAAATAAGTAGCTCTGTAGAAGTACACGATAGATAGGTTCCTGAAGAATACGTGTAAAAAATCGTATAAGAAAAGACTTCGTATCTGTGGCAGAAATGAGCAGTGACTCTGGATGTAAAAACATAGAAAAACGATTAAAAAACCCATCTGTAAATACTCGGTTTAAACTTATTATTCCTTTCAACAAAATACACATGTAATAATATGTAACGAAACTATATTAAACTAAATTTGCATTTGAATTAAAAAAAGATAATAGGGACATTGTAATTTCCTCTATTAAAGAAATTTGTTCTCTGATCACTTCAAAAAATGTGTTAAATCAAAAACGTGTAAAAATTAAACGAGATATTTATTTTGAATTCGTGTTAAATCTCGTGTAAAAATGGTTCATATAAAAAAAGAATTAGCTGCCCTTAAACCAGTTGCAAAAGATGTTGTAAACATGAAGTTAATGAAAGATAATCAATGTTTTCTCTTAGCTCTCTATCTCTTACTCTCTCTCTTCTTAAAAAACAGAAACACTTGAGCAAATCTCTACCTCTTAATGTAATTCCTCTTAAAAATATTTTTTCTTGCAAATCTGCTTCCAGAAAACATTAATTTCTCAAATTTAAGATTTTTTCTTAATATTTCAGTTTTCAACTAAACTAAGTAAAGTACTTTTTTGTTCTTCTAGATTTTAAACGCTGAACATGTCGGAACCCTATCATTATTAATATTTCAATATACATTTCAAATTCATAGATAATGATTATTAATTTTGTTTCGAAAAATTATATCCATTTTGTTCCTTAATATGATACACATGCTACTAACTGCAACATTGTTCTAAATCTAATATGAGAAATTATTTTTATTATACTGGGTTTTTAAATATTCAGTTCTTCTCCAAAAATTTATCCATGTAATTAAATATTGTTTCTTTTTATTGTGCAATTCCTTTTTAATAAAATGTTTGACTGATAATATGTGATATATATATATGTGTGTGTGTGGAAGGCAAACTGGATCTAAAAATAATTCTTTTTCTGTCAATTCAAAGTATGAAAGTTGAAATAAAAAACTAGTTTATTAAATAGCAGCACGAAAATTTATGTTCTCTTTGTACTCCATTTTAATGGTCTAGAGAGAATATCAGACATTTCTTACCATAGAAGTATATTTCAGTTTATCAAAATTATTAACATTTAATTATTAACAAATGAGTTTAATTATTAATAAATGAGTGAATTTACTAATTGAGCATACATTTTATCTGCAATTATAAAATCGCTCATATAAATCCTTATGAGTAATATCAAGTTATTAAAAGTGACTCATATTTCACAGTTCATGGGTCATCATTAGTTCTGCTTTTTAGCGGACACATTCTGAAATACACTCCGCTAGTCAAGAAGAAGTGGTCATACCCGCTTATTGTTGCTTCTGAATTCACAGCTTCAGTGTAGATGGATTTCTTTTCTTCATGGCAACTCTCTAATGTTCTTTTGTCTTTGGTAAATACTAAGTTGTAAAATTCTAGTTGACTAAACAAATTAGACCTTTGCGTTGTGTTTTAATTTTAAATTTCGTTTCAACAACCCGAAGAGCCTTGCTACTGGTGAAACTATGTTGTGTTTTCAGAAAATTCAAGTAAACACATGAAATCAATAATACTAACTTAGTTTATTACTTTCCTTAAAACACTGATATCAAACAAATTTACTATCATAAAATTATACTGGTCCCCGGGAACTACCAACATTAATTTAGAGAACAAATTGCTAAACATTTATATAGTTTTTCACAAATACTGCGAACTTAGACAATAACCACTTCAATTCAAAAACTATTGGTTAAGAAATAACTATTTTCATGAGTTAAGATATAAATTAAAATTTTCTATTTCATTTAACAGTTATAAGGTTCTTACACCTTATTTATCCAAGAACATGTAAAAATTCTAATAATTAGGCACAGAGTTAAGTAATTATAGTATTGCACCAAAAGGGAAAAAAATAGATTTTAACTACAGCAATTTAATACTGCTCACACATTTTCTTCAAATCTCAGTTAAATCAACAAATCCTCAAAGATATTAAAGATTTAAAACTTCTACATTTCAAATTCCTTACAGCAAACATTTTACTTAAATAAAATCTTTATTTCTGATAATAATAAATTTAAAAAAAAAATCCAAGAAAATAATTAAACCAGTGAATTTTGAATGAAAAAAAAATTTTTTTAAGAATTTAAGTTAGTATTAAAAGTTCAAAAGAAAACCTTCTTAACTGATAGATGATGTGAACCTGGAGATGAAGGAACGAAAACTACCTGACGGCAGCATGGCGGAGACCGAACATTCGAAGAATACCCAGTACGCAGGAACTTGAAGTTTCATCGAGCGGCTGACTTCTGTATTATGAACTTCAGATCCATCAGGAAACTCAGGTCGAAACACAGGTAGCTTGGACGGGTTGAGCTTTCTGTTCTTTTTAAATTGAAATGAAGTTGAAGAAGAAGCATGGAAATATATTTTTCTTTCATTTTTTAAGTACGTTATTTTCGATTGTAGTATTATTTCCTTTTCATTGTTGAAGAACTATTATATCTTTTGATGTTTAGTAGAAGATGAGATCCTTTTCATTGTTGAAGAACTATTAAAGTAAAGCTTAGAAGCCATGAAGAAGCAAGTGACAGGAGCCATAAGCCCCCGTTAAAAAAACAAATTCATCCTCCCTGTTGTAGAAACAACTGCTCCAGGCACCTGAGAAAATATCTTCTCGTCAGCCGAATGCCAAAGCGAAGATGTCCCAAGAGGCGCGCATTCCCACCTGCACACCCTTTTTGTCAGGTCCGGGCACTAGATATCGCCAAAACTCGCCAAAAGGGTGAATAAAACCTGAACTCTGCACTTCGAACAAACCCTTGCTACAATCGTCCAAAAATCGAGGAGTTGAACTGGAACAAAAATTCGAATCTCGCCAAGCCCGCCAAAGGAAGAACCAAGAATTCGACGTAAGCGTGGGAAAACCAACAAACCTAAGGCAACGGACAAAATTCCTAAGCAAAGGCTTAGAAATCAACTGCAAAAGTGACGCTTTTCAATCCTTTCCCCCTCAACCAAAAAAATCTCACGAACTTTCGTTAAATCATTAGCTGTAACTTAAAAACTAATTAAGCTAGAGACTTGAAAGTACTCTTAAATTAAAAGGCTAATTTTTTTGCATCCAATGATATAAGTTAAATGAGAATCAACCTAAGTTAAGTAATTTTAAATCAAGTTTATTACGTAGGAAAGCACCTAATTCTATTGTCTGTTTCAACGCGTTTACGAGTAACCAGTGGAAGAGACGTACAAATCTTAAAGTACCAAAACCCCTAATTAAAATTAAACCAAAGCAAATATAAATACAAGATAATAAATAAAATAACGTTGTGTAGCATAAATTTAGAATAATGAAAATTAATCTTAAGTCAAACTTAAATAATTGTTACGTGAAAATTACTACACAACATCTTTAAACTATCCTTGCTTAATAGTCATTGCAGTTAGAAAAACTATCTTTATTCCAGCATATTATTCTTTTACTAAGGATTTATGCTCAAACAAACAATATAGAAATATATATTTAGTCCAATAGCAGGGTGACTTTGTTTCGTTCTTATAACCTCTGCACTCGGGGTAAGACCAGGTACGCCAACTGTGGCAAGCCCGCTCTTGTGGCATCATTTCAGACAAAATTCCATTTTTTATTATTTAAGATTACCATGTAATCCATATGTACTCCCACATGTTGAAATGTGCTGGACACGCATAAAAATAAACTATTAAGATAGAGCAAGGATTTTTTAACCTATGAATTTTATATGATTGATTATCATTTTAACACAATTTTACCTATACAAGCGTAAAAATAAAGTTTTTCTGCGATAAAAAAGAAACAGAAAACACTTTACTCTCAAAAACCATGGGCTTCAACAAACAAGCTGTTGACACTTTTTTTTGTTTGTTAGAGGGTTGTAGAGATACCAGTTTTTTTAAATAGGAGAGGTGAAAAATGTACAATGCCCTCGCCGGGATTCGAACCTGGAACTCTCAAATAGGCGCCGATTGTGCTACCGTTACACCACGAAGCCATACTGTAAGGGGGGAGAAAAAAACCTTATGTAATCCCCTTTTTTAAAGGGCGTCTAGGGATTAGGGGACCTAGTCGTCCTGTTGGCGACGAATTATCGTCCCCCACCTTTTCAGCTCGAGTGCCACTGTAGAGTTATTAGGCATTTTTTGAAGCAGGACAAGTGAAAAATGGACTCGAACGTGGACCTTCCAAATACGCGCTGAGTGTGCTACTGTTACACCACTAAGGCATGGTGGAAGAAGGGAGAAAATACCTTATAGGGTTAATAGGAGAAACACGAATTTTTCCCTTTGGATATAGATAATGTCGATGAGTCAGAAATAACCAGTGTTCCACAAAAATCATCAAAAGGCTTTCCTTTACGGTATCAGCTGAGCGGAGTTTTAATTACTGTTCATAGCCGGTGAATGATGTCGGTAACTTCATTCCAACAAAGTGCATTTTCTTTTTGAAAGAGAATAAACCCCATACTCACTCAGTATGAGCCTCCAGGTAGCTTTGTTACATTTCACCCTTTAGAATAAATGCAGATAGAAATATATGCGTACTATTTCGAAAGTTTATTGAATTCTCTATGCTGTCTGCTGAAAAATTGTCCTTTAGATCTTGGACTGCAACGCCACCCATAGGAAGAGCCTCCATGAATATAATGTGAAGTGGTGTGTGGTCCAAGAAAATAGCGTGATTTGTTGTTCTGCGACAGTATTCATTCAAGGAATTCAAAATAATTTTGCGATGACTCAAAAAAAAGGCATGCAAGGCAAATGTAATAAACAAGAGTCTCATAAATTCAATTCTTCCAATGAAGACAAAAAACTCATATCAGACGTACAATACATATCAGCATACAAGCATATGAGACGTACATATATATACATTGTAATGTTTTATTTTCTAACTCAGAAAAGGGAGAAGGGTGGATCCAGTATGGAAGTGTCTTGACTGGGCCCATGAACGCTGCAATGAAGCGGAGGAAGAAAACAACTGTTTTGCATGTGAATTTTGTAAATAATATTCTTAAATTACCATATAAAATAAAAATGGCTGCTACTTTTCAACTGAAAATCTAGTTGTTCTGATTTTTCTAATTTCCCTTAAAGTTAACAAGTGAACCCAGTCTTATCCAACTAGTGGGGTAAGACCTGCTGAATTGACTTTTTTCAGAAATTAAAAAAAGTAAATGAAAAAATTAAAAATGTAGTGATACTATGATTTTTGGAGGCGTATATATAATAAGTTAAACAATGAGTATTTTAATTAAATTTGACAAACTTTAGGTGAAATAGCAGCTTTCGAGTCTGAGCTGCCCGGTTTTACTCTACTTTTCCCTACTGGAAAAGACCTAGAAACAAGGTAAAAAATGCTATTGATTTTCAACAAAAATAGAAGCCTTGCTAAGTACACCTACCTCGCATTTACATTATATGCATTTAAAAGCCTGAAAACTGAATGCAGGCAGTATTCAGAGGTCTCCTGAAATCCTGGGTTAGTCTCCTGAATCGAGTTAGGAACGGAGTGCCACCGTTTAGTAGCCATATCCTCTCGACCACTGGTGGGTCTCCGATTATGAAAAACGAATTCATATGCAGCAGATATTGTTTCATAAGGTTTAAAGATAATATTATTATCAGCTACTATATGTCTTTCCTTATCGTGATCAATACATGTATTTGCAAAAACTGTTAAACGTTCTTAAAAGAACTGGAAAACGAATTGCTAAATCTAAAATCACATAAATTCTAATTCTAAATATATGTATATTATTTACTCTTCACTTCTTAAGTTTAGACACAGAACCCTGGTACTTCTTGAGAACAATACACATTATAATGTTAGCAGAAAAAAAATTACTTTTGGAAGCCGGATATGTTAATGTAACTTTATAAGCTATTTCTCTCGCCTTCTTAGCATGCCTTTGTGGTATAGCGCTCAGCACACTCAGCGCGTATTCGAGAGGTCCGAAGTTCAAGTTCCGGTGAGTTCATTCCTCATTTTTCATGTCTCCTGCTTCGCAATATTTAACGTCTGTACAACTTTAGATCGATATAATTATATCTGGAAGGAAAGAATTCGTTTTTTTTTTTGCTTTATAAAGTTTGATTGCAAAATATACTTGAAAGGGAAAACAGAAATCTTATCATCATTATCAAATATTTTTTAAATCTCATAAATTTTGCGATTTTTATTTTGAATGTCTAGAGACAATGTCTTATTCCGTTATTTTTCTCATAACAACACGTCAAAATAATATTGCATAGTTTAAGCAGAAACTGTAACGTACTGCATAAATAAATAAGCAATCTTCTAAATTCTTGCTGATGATGGAAAGGAGTTGTAAATTCTGGGGCATTTAACTCTCTCGGGAATAAAAAATCACTACAGAGCTATAGATTTTATTAATTGTGCTTATATGAAAATTAAATTGTGGTAAGTCCTCTTTTACTTGAACCGGCTACTGAATTTTTTTGTTAGATTTTCGGGCACAGTAGTTTGCATCCTGTTTAGCCACTTGATTTACCAGCTTGCCGCGGTATTCAAAAACGTCGTATGTTTAAGACCCTTGTAAAATATTTGTGTAATTTGAATGCAATTCGTTCCGACTCCTTGCATATTTTAAGCAATATACAGATCGCTGTGTTTATGCAGTACGTTACAGTTTCTGCTTAAACTATGCAATATTATTTTGGTGTGTTGCTTTGAAAAAAATAACAGAATAAGTCATAGTCTCTAGACATTCAAAATAAAAACAGCAGTCATAATTTTAAGAGATTACTTTATATTTAAAATCAGAAATCATTTTGTTTCAGTGATTATTAGACGATTTCGAACCAATGTGTTAGAACACGAGACTTAAGAAACTATAAAATATATCAGAGATAGGTTTAAACCTCTGTTATAAGTTTCAGAATTTTTAGTTGCGGTTATTCGCTACTCTCGACATAATAACACATTTACAACGCATCATTTCATTTTGATGCATACGCAATATAAAAATTGGGAAGTTGCAGTGTTATGCGACCACCTGACTTTATATGTCTCAAATCAAGCATTTCTATAGGTATACATCAATCAAATGAATTTGTATTTTTGAAGCTACACACTGTTTATAGTAGGTTTCTCAGAAATGTATGGTAGTTAATATTTTAAATTGCATATGATTACAATCGCACTATTAATTGCGAAATATAGTCCAAGTTTAGTTCTTTTTTTCAGTTGTTTATTACTTTATTGTATTCGTTAATGCAATCGCATAGATATTCTATATGTGTAATTGCAAAAATTCAGAAAAAAATTAATTTTACAACTAATTACGCTTTATTTCCATCTTAAAGGAAACCACAAGAAATTACACATTAAGTCCTTGCTTTTAAACATTCGAATAATTCTCAATGATTAGAATTCAGACATCTAATTGAATATAAAATGAATAACATGTGACCGTTAAAAACTCAAAGCAATTGGTTAAATAATAATACTCATTTGGTTAAAGCAGGAAAAGGTTTAAGAATGTTAGTGCAAATCATGCAAAGAATTCTATGAATATGCGTGTTTTGTAAATCAAAAGGTCAATTCTAGTAACATTATCTTCCCAAGTTTATTATTTTGAGAAAGAAATATTTTATCAAATCTAATTTCAGGAAGAATTTGTCTTGAACTCAAATTTTCAAGTGAAAATGATGAGAAGCTAGTTGCCGACTTTGTTAGTGCAGTGGTATCTTGCCAATACATTGGCAAGGAGGTCCAGTTTTAGGTTTAACCAGTTTAAGCTCCAGTTTTAAGTCAAACTTCAGTCTTCACAAATAATATGCTGAATATTTCAAAACTACATAAATTCACAAAAAGGGAATAAAATACATTCACATTTTATTTAGCATCTGGCTGTTGCCATAAAATATACTCTTTTTTATTACTTTTAAAGTGAGGTTAAAAAGAAACAATATGGCATAATATCTTATTGTCTGTTGCCTTTTAAACTTTTAATGATATTTAGTGCTAAGTTTTAGGCTAGCAATATTTACCTTCTGTGAGCTGGAACTGTGGAAGGATAATGGAGGAACTACAGCAATTAAATATTATAACGCTCGGCACGTAATTTTGGAGACATGTAAATTTGCACTAAGGTACATTAAAATATATTCAAATTATTTCTTTCTGTGTATCTTCTACTTTTTTTCTATCGTTTCTTTTTATTTCTTAGGAAATACTTGAATATTTAAGGTAGAGGGGGATTCGTAAACTGTAAGTGATTCCTAAGAATTAAACACAGCTTCCATTGCTGACCTGTCTTAGTTTACCTTCAAGGTAATTAGAAGTTTCCAATTTATATTATTCTTCATAAAATAAAGTTGAGAATTTTATGATAAAAAATCTTAAGCAAGCAGTGAGATAATCTGATGGCAACAACGTGCATGAACATCTAATAAGATTCATTGTTTGACCTGAACAAATAAAAGAAAAAAATATTTAAAAAAGTTCTGAAAATGTTCAGATTTTAACGGTCGTCCTAAAGGGCCTTTTTTAAAATTAAACATTAGATATGGCCCAATGTGAACAGAAAAACACTTATACTCGATTAATGTACATTCAGACTACGATTGGAAGGTTATATATCTTCAGTATATTTGAAAATGAATATGTAACGCAATTCCATAAAAATATTTAATGTGTTTAATTAGGTATATCATAAATTAAATGCATATTACTTAAATGAATCACTTCAAACAGTTAAAAGTAATATTCTTAAGCACTGAGTTTATTGCATTTAAGTAGACTAGTTTCGTTAATCAATAACAAACAGATTAAATTTGGAAGATAAATATCTAATATTTCCCCGACTAGAAAGTGAAGACCGCATTTAAAACCGACGAAATTTAAAGCGAACGAAAGCAAACTCATTTTTGGAGAATAATAAATCTTTTGGGCTAAAAATGAAATAAAATTAATTTTCCTTAAATAAAATTTTAAAACTAGGAGGAAAGGTATGAACTTAAACTACATTTTACACAATAATATATGGACGAATTTCACTATGAAAATAACTTTTGACTGAAATCGATTAAGACGATGCTAACGAAAATGAATGCAAATAAGTGTAAGAATTAAAAATAAAAATTAAATGAATAGCGTAACATTCAAATCCATATAGTTCATAAAAAAATCCTAGCTGTTAACATTGCAGTTACATTTTACAAATAATTGTAGTTTCATCAACAATATTAATATCTTCATAAAAATTATGTTACCTTACTAAATTTTAATTTACACTCTTGTCTTTTGGTTCGAGTAAGGCTGTAACATAAGCAGTGTGCTAAAGCTTATAAACTCGAACCCATAAAACAAAGTAAACAGAGAAAGGCACGAGCTTAGGTCATCCTTCTAATACTAAAACATGGATTTAGACGTCCATTCAGTATACATTTTTCATTTCCTGGGATTCCGATGGAAATCGATACGCACAAATTCAAACTTAAAAATCACAACGAAAACAGATTCGTTGGAAACCCTGTGGAAAGGAAAATATTTTCGCTGAATTTGAGTTCAATCATAGTTTAAAGAATACAGGAACGGTTGAATGATATTGTGCATCTGGAACGAAAAAGAAACAGAAATATGTATATCTGATGTGGATTTGTGAAGTTCTGGAGTAAATTGAAGTGTCAAAACAAGATATGAACTCGTAGAAAGAGGTTTTCACAACATAAAGTGACAGTCCAGACTTAACGTTTTATTCTCTGCATAAAATGACAATTTTAAGTTCATACTCAGAGATTGCATACGAGTCGTATTTTTGTTTTATATTCGGTAATGTTATTTCATAAATTGAATACTTTCATTATGACAGATTAATTTTCGTTCAGCCTATCTAAAACAAATGTATTTAATAACAAGAGTTTATTGTCTTAAATTTCTATGAAATAAAATATAGTGGTCGCAAGCTTTTTCACATATAATTTCCTTTGAATACCCTTTTAATACATCATTTTCAATAATAATGAAATACAATTATACCTTCCTGATAAATTTTGACTTTATAACCAACTTTTTTTACATTTGAACACAATAACACAGTTAATAACTCACAAGTTTAACTAATTTGAAACAATATTATTTTGGAATTATTCGCATTATGGTTGAAAATTAAATAATTTTTTCAGTTCCCAGAAATCGTCAGATTTTCTGATTCTTACAAACTAAGAAAACAATATCATGTAGAACAACTGATTAAAATATTAGATGCAGGAATTTGAAGTAAAAATGGAATTTTGTTCCAATTCTGTGTTGGATAAATTCTAGCCCTGGGACAGAATGAACTTCACAAACAGGTGGGCTATTAGTTACAATGTTCAGAGTTAAATGTCTAGGAAATGTGGCTTTCGGGGTAAACTTTGTATGGAAGTCGCTGACACAATTGCTGAAGATGGTTATATTAGGTTAATCGTTTAAAGCAAAGCATGTTAGGATTATCTTCTAAACAGAAGGGATGCTTTTGTGGGAGATTTCCTAAGAAAAACAGGTTTGTACATCGCTGCACATGAGAAAAGCCGCGAAAACACTAGTGGAGCCAGCTCGCTTGCAGAGATTTGAATTGAGGTGGAATTCCCACTGTTCAGCAATTATATCCACTCTGCTACTGGTAGGGAGGTTATATCTCAGAAAGACTTCGAGCTCTCCATCTAATCCGTACATCTATCTGCCGATAATCGAGCCCAGAATACATTACTAACATTCTGTTTTCTTACCCACTCAATCGTAGATTGCATTAATGCAACGTTTCCTTTTATTATTTTAACATTCTTAAAGCAGAGAGCTAATTTTTAAAGCCCATTTGCCCTTTTATCTATTTAAGAGAACTGTATATTTCCTGAAGTAATTTAGCTGTGTAATCCCAGCAAATTTTGGCATTAAAAGGATGTTTGTAAAAAGCGTAATTCATAAGGAACCCGAATAAATATATAAATGTTCTTTCAAAGTAACAGTCGCCACACGTTCTTAATGCATCGCGAAGTAGCCCGTTCAATAATTCAACAGAGCTGTTCGTAAAAGAAAGTAGTGTGTAAATTCCCCGCGACATTTCAAACTGTATAATTTCATTTTCCTTAAGTTTAGCTTTTCGTATAAACCAACAATTTATCTTTGTCTTCAAAACCTATAATCGGATTTACTTATTTAAATTCTGATTTGCTATATTGAAAGTTCATAAATATTAATTTACTAACACAACAAGTTGTAAAGAAAACATTAAAATGAAATAAAATATGTAATACAATTTTCTTGCAGTTGTTACAATAAGAAATAGCAGTATATTTGAGTTACTTTATGAAGTAAATTAAAATGCTCTACTAATGTAATTTAAAGTGATTGCTAATAACGATAGAAGTACGTTATAACACAATGATATATTTCATTTTTTTTCAAAGTAATTTTATATTTCATCATTAATATAGCTTGCAGAATATTTACTGACCAAGCACTTTCTAAAATGATAACTTTTCACCTTCAGTAAGATTTAACTAGTAATATAATTTACATCCAATTACTGTAATGAAATTTTATTAAAAATATATGAAATTAATACTTGAAGTTTATTAATTCTAAGTAATAGATAGGATGGATCGATTCAGCGAAGTCACTCAAGGATTATGGGATTGGAAGGCTAGATATCCATAAAGGATCTTATGAGAAACAGGCCTGAATTTTTTACAAATTCAGGCCGATAAAATCGCGAAAACACTGTAGACAGTTAATCCTGGTACTGGGAATTTTTGACAGAAATGTAAGGGTTTCAGGTTTTACTCATACGATTTACATCCTCGTGGTTCTGAGCAATACTAAAAGAAAATGCAATCAAATTAACATGCATTAAATTTGTTTATATTGAATTATTACATAATTATGGAATATTTTACTAGCAATAATAATTGAAAGTTTAAGCTTAAAAATGTTGCCATTGAATATATGCCCAAGAAATATTTTTCCGAACACTCCTTGAAAGCTTAAAAAGCTAAGATGATTCATTTATTTATTCATTCATTTATTTACATGCTGGATATTGCTATATAATGCTTTAGTTGAAGGAGGCGTTAAAAAATAAGAAATAAGAAGGTATGTCTTAAAGAACGCTTTTCGGGTTTTTAGTATTGAATGCACCGGAAAAAGGCTTAATTGTGATGGAAGTACGAGATGATGTTAAACAGCAAATGTTGTTCTATGAAACTTTGCATTATCTCACGTTAAAAACTAACAGGTCTGTGACGTTATCAATGGAAAGTCACGAGAATGCTCAAATGTTGATGATGAAAATCGGATTTGTACATCAATCTTCCTAAAGCAAAGTAATAATAATAAGATTGTTTCTAGCGGTTACAACGCTTTGAAAACTAGCTGTTATATAGCTTTTTACCTGTATAAGTAAAAAGAAATCGAAAATAGAATAGAAAAACCTCACATATTTGTTCGTAGATAAATTCATATCAATGTATTTCGGAGAAGGTTTCTCTATTATATTTGTATTTTAGAAAGCAAAATGGACGAATATTTACGCTTACTATATTATATATCGAATTATTTGGTGTTCTGAGCATCTCAAATCAAAACTTGAAATTTGATGTAAAGGTGTATGGCTGGATTAGTGCTGTCGTCTTAGAGCGTGCCATACGTTTAGCACATGCCTGTAAATTTAAAATTGTGAAAAAATGGAATATTTATTTTTAACTCAGTGCTATAAGCAAAACTTTATTAATTAATTTAAATATGTAGCATATTTAGAAGAGGAAGCTTAAAACAAAACGAGTTACGTACTATCATGTCTTCTCTCTTCTCTGATTCTGCCTTCGCATGTTGTCCAGATACAAGTAGAAGTTAGGCCAGCACCTTTGTAGTACCATAGGTAATGGAGGTATTGTTGTACCTAGCTAGCTGTCCTGATACATCATCATTGACGAAATGTGTATTTTAAGCGGAAAGAGGTAAAACAAGAAATTCTTCTTTCCTCCTGCAACGTGAGAGAGTATGTATTAGGTAAAACAGGGCCACCTATTATTTACCCTGAGAAAATAGATATAGGCCCCTTACAGCAGCTATCCAGATCAACAAAATTTTCCTGAGCCCCAAGGTGCCGTTCTGGTGTCGAGGTGAAAAGGTTGTTTGCTACAGCCGACACTGTAATCTGTGCCACCACTGGCGGTAAGTGAGAGAGTAAGCGAAATTTTCCCTATTCTCATGTGGTCTTATTGTATTTAACTAGAGCAAATGAGTGTTTGTTGTTTATCATTGAACTAGGCGCGATTTATTGTTATATTTCAGTCAAAGCAAAGGCGAATTTTCTGCTTCGAAATTTATATTATACTGTACAATGAGTTTAAAATTGGCTTATTCTTAATTCTGGGTTTCTTTCAAAGTTCTATTTGATAATGCATTAAATCCGTAATATTAAGGGAAACACCGTTTTCAGAAATTTGAAACATGATTGGAAATAAAGCAAAAGGGTATTTTAAGGAGCTTAATTCAACAGGTGGCTTAACTCAACATTCCTTTAAATTGATAAAACTTAATGGGACTATGCATTACATGTAAAAGTAAAATCATAAAAAATACTCAAACTACACAATACAAGAAAACTGGTTAGTTAATACTTAAAGATCTTAAGAAAGGTTTTCGTTTGCAAAGAGCAGCTATAAGGTGTGAATTTTAACAGTTTCTGTGCGTTATTAGTATCCATTTTAAGCCATGAAATTTTTCCCTGTGATTAAGGCTTGAATGCAACCAATATGCTACTCCAGTGCTTCTCAATTTTCAAGTGAAATTGTAATTAAAACGAAGTGCACTGGAGTTCCAAATAAGACAATTTGTGCAACCGAATTGTAATATTAACAGAAAATGATATTAAAAGAAAATATTAATGCCATATTTTATTTAACTGTTAGCATAACTGATATTGGTGCTTACTATAGAATGAATGACTTGAAATCCGTTTGAGAAGCAAAATGTGTGGGATAACTAAAGCAGCAGAGGAAGAAACTCTTTCTCGTCAAAACGTGAAATCTTCGGGAAGAGGAATTTTTATGGGCTCATTCCGTCAAAATGTGTTTAAATGGATTAGAAGCCAAAATAAAAATGCACTTATATCTGAGTGCCAAGAATACTAACAAAAATATTTACTTTTGTTGTATCATTTCGCTGGATTGGACAGCGGTTTGCGGAAGCTGATTGCTAGTCTTAATTGCAGTGTGAGGGTTTGTATCTCGAGTAAGGCTCGATTATTTATGATATGTGTCCTTCCACCTTTTAGCGAACGTAATATTAGAATAATATTAGAACGGCTTAAGTAATATAGCCCTGTGTAACGTTCTCAATGACGAAATGGCTAAATTGGTTCATCTTTTCTTGATAAATACATAAGAAGTAAATATTCGGCAATTTAAAAAAAAGATATCCTATCTTTATCTTCTTCATCATGTATTAGTATTATTAATTTACTCACCTTTCAACTGTTTAATTATTTTCGATTTTACTTTATTTTTTTCCAATTTGCTCATTTTCATTTAATTTTTATGATACTTGAATTTATTGTTCACTTGTTATTAACTTTATTAATATTTCAGCCCTTTATATTTTATTTAATCCTTTATTATTTATTGCTTTACCTAATATGTTGCTTATCAACTTTTTTTGCCTTCCTGACGGCATTTTTTAAGCACTTCTAATTTTAGTAATAAGCTCTAGCTACACGTTTAGTACTCCGACTCCCACTAACGCTGAGCACCGCGATTAGATTTCAGTGAGCAAGCATTTTTTCAGCTGTCACGAGGCATGTTGCTTCTAGAACGCTTGAGGTAATATGAATGCTTGAACAGTGGATCCAGGAGGACATTTTTAAGGTGGAGGAAGGTTTAGAGCTTTCCACAAACGAGCTTTAAAAACAGATCTTCAGTATAATAAGGAAATGAAAATATCTATAAAACGTACGATGATAAAATAAATACAGTGTTAAATCAATTGATAAATTAACATGCCTTCGTAAAGCAAGAGCTACCTTTAGACGCTTTGATCAGCCTCCTGATTCGAATAGATAAAATTACATAAGATTGATATAAATTTAGGTAACATGTAAGCACAATTTGGTGTGGATATTTCTTTTCGCTTAGAATTAGTTCATAAACTGAATTTAAAAAATCATATGAATGCCATATAAAGAAAAAAGCGATTTCTCAGTTTATTTCCTTCAAAAGCGCAATTACATGTCACAAAAAGGGAAACAAGAAAATGCAAGGAAAACAATAATAAAAGTCTTTTTTTTTTCCTTCCAAACCGAATATATACAGAAAAATACGAAATCATTTATTTGTATTGTAAGAATGTAATATGTGCGAAAAGAAGTTTGATTCTAATAATAAGTGCAACTTTGCCATCTTTCTCAGTGCGGACAAATTTCCTTCTTTTAATTCCAGTTTTCCCGTTAACCAAATATATTTACCACTTGTCCTGCGACTTATTTCAGTTGAATGCTCTCTATGTTTCACATGAGACTGAAAACAAAGTTGTCAAATTTTTGTCATGTATAAACACCAAGTGCTTTCGAAACATGAAGCATTGATTTTGCCAATATCAACATTAACAGTGCCAATGTTCCACTTTTTAGAGCTCCAACAGTAAGATGTGTCAAAAATTGGTTAATATATTTATTAACTAATTAGACTTGGAAAATGTAATTCTAGCTTACATTCATTAACATAACGTTTTAATAGAAAAATGAGTGTTCAGCAGCATGTTCTTTATGAAAATTCAGGATATATCCCTGGGCTGAATGCATAAAAGCCATAATAACAAACTTATGCTCTGAAAAAAATGTGTAAAGAGGAAATAAAAAAGAAGTCGAATTTTATTAGATCTGAGACAGAACGCTTACAAAACTATTTTATCATGCATTGTGGCAGTTTTAATTTATTCCTATTACATCAGGTTAGTCACGAATAATCTTTCATTAACAAGACCAGTGGTGATGAAAAAAAGTGTTATAATAATCAAATAAAATAAATTGCAGGCATTAGGTTTATTTCGAATTAGGAGACGTAAAAAATGAGCAGTGCCTTCGCCGGGACTCGAACGACGGACCTTAAGAATACGTGCCAAGCGTGCTGACATATACACCCCGAAGGCATGCGAAGAACGGTAAAGAAATACCTTATAAAATGACAAATGTCATGATTAAATGTGTCGCGAAGCAATGCAAAATATGATGCATCAGATAAGTATTTAAAAATAATTTAAAAACTTAACAATTTCATTTGTTGCAATTATTTAAATTTCTCAAAAGTTAAACTTTAAGTTAATATATTACCTTATTCTTCTTGGGTTACGCCGCATTATTTCGTACAATACAGAAATTTTATACAACTATCAGGTCCGCGAGAGTGAGTTTGAATGTTTAGATTTTTCATTGCACGTTATGCGGAAGCGTTAAGAGAAGCGTGCTTGAAGAAATACTCATCTCTTTTTTAAAGTTATATCTGTGCTGCTTTATCGAAAAATATTTAAGCTTTTCTTAATAAAATGAAAATTGAAATAAATGGATTATCCTCAACCGTTTAGTTGTTAGAATAGCAAATTATTAGAACCAAGCCGAGTTACTGCCCTTTTAAGCCAGTTCGCTAGCTATCAACGCTTAAGTTTTAAGCGTTAATCTGTAAGTTGTGGTTTTAGTAAGCTTAATTGTTGTTTATTTTATCAGATGTTAGTTTTTTATTCTTCTACTGGTTATAACTGACCTTGACACTTACGTTAGCTACGCTTGGCCAGAGTGAAATTGATACAAAAAACTGTAAAGCTATACATTTAGTATAGCCTTTTAGACGGCATCTATGTTGAGATCTGAAAACGTGCCTCTTTTATCCAAGGAACGAGATTTGGAAAGGATTTGTACTGTAGCTCACAACGTAACTGCACCGTCCTTTTCTCATTTACTTAATGCAGTGGTCGGCAAACTGATTAGTCAAATAAGCTGAAGATCAGCGGTACAGAAATTAAGATTTCTTTTAAAGAGCCATTGTTTCTAGGAGTCGGCTTAAACTAGACACAAACATTAAGTAAAGCCAGATATCATAATAATAATCTTATTTATTGATAAAAATATTTTTGAAATAAAATAAAAATTTGGCAAAACATGCATTTGATGTGAAAAATGACTTTGCATTTCCTTAGAAAGTTTGTAGAAGTCAGGTTTGTATGTCGTTGTTTTTAATTTCAAGCAGGATTCCAGGTTCTCATCAATAAGATGATTTCTAAGTTTACTTTTAATAATGTCCATTCTTGGAAAAGATTTTCACATGAATATGTAGAGGCATGGAATGAAAGCAGTAATTGCATTTCAAAAGGGTCAAATTTAATACTGAATGGAGAAAAATTCAGTTATGTTAAATCAGTATTGAGAAGTTTTTTAATAAAGGCTATCCTCGTTATGCTATTTCTAAATTCCTGAAACCTCCATAGAAAGCTTCCCTCATATTTAAAACTGCTATTCTAAAAGTGTTAATGTCAATAACTGAACTATTTTCTTAGCGATATTTCAGCAAGCTTGGAAAATTAATTAATGTTTCTCTTTCAAAATCTTGAAAGAAAAATACAATTTTTCGAATCAAATGACTTAATTTTCCCTTTAATTTTCCCTTTAATTCCCCTCCAATTCCGACATAATTTTCCCTTTCCCTGCAGTTTACTATTAATATTATTAAGATGAGATGCAATGTCTATTATGAAATCAAATTTTTGGATCAACTGATCTTTCGTTAGTTGAGAGCAGCAACACCCTTTTCAAGGAGAAATTTCATTTCTAATAGTAAGGAAACGAAACGTTTTAAAATGCTTTGTCTTGAAAGCCAACGTTTCTTATTATTCAGGAGAAGATGTATGTATTCAGTGTCCATTTCAACTAAAATTTTTTTAAATTCGCAATAATAAAGCGTTTTAGCTACAACTGTGTTGGCAGTCTTCATCATTTTCCATAACACTGCAAATTTCTTCTGGAAATGTCTATGCATAAAGCGATAAACACGTATCTAGTGACTATGTTATTCCACCAAAACAGAAACAAAACCTTTTCTCACTCCTATCATCCTTTTACCCCATCTGTTAAAATTGAAATAATTTCTTATCTAGTACAATGCGATGTTTCTCCATGTATTCAATGACAGCATCTGCAATATCTTCGTCACGTGTTTGACTTTTCAGTCTCAATACCCGTAAAAATTTTTTTAGAAACTGTAAACTAAAAAAATCGAACAAGAAGTGAAACTTACGCTGTGCCATTTTTGCCACAAGACGCGTTAACAATTATTGATAAAGGTGAAATCAATTTAAGATCCTGTATTTGCTGATTAGTTATTTTCGAAGGCATTTTGACCCAATTAAACTTTCAATATTACCACCGTTGGAAAATTGCACCCAAAAATTAAATACAGAACTTGATTTTTCTTGATTCTGCTTAAGTTCTTCAACTGCTTACTGCCTCGCATTTTGCCTTGCATTCGCAGGATATTTACTGCCAAATGACGCTTGTTTAATTGTAAATGTCTTTCAAAATTTAATTTCTTGTTATATGTCAGTTTTTCTTGACAAATAAGACAAAGCCATCTAAGTTTTGTATAATCTCGAATGGTTCGATCCAGTCAACTTTAAATTCACAGTTTTCGCCTTCTGTTTTTCTTTGCTTCTTCTCTGTAGCCATATCAGATATGTGGCTCCTAAAAACATGTTTCTTTTTTCAACAAAAAAATCAGTAACACAAAACTATAACAGCTTGGTAAATCGATGCCAAAAATACCTTTGAGAGCTGCAGCTGGTTGAAAGATACAAGTAGCTTAACATGCTGAATAGGTGTTCTCGTCGCTCGCATGAGATTTTTCGGTACGACCCCTATATACACTGACCACTGTACACATGACGGACAAGTTGTGACAGGCTCCCTCTCGGTCAACTTGTGCTTTAGTCACCTATGCGGCTTCCGGGCAGATACCCCGCGGCCGCTTGAGCTTTGTCAACCGGATCAGTGCCTCGCTCGCCCGCTGGTAGTCGAAATCGATTCGCGGCAAAGCCGCACTCAAGTGGTTAGAGAGAGATGGTTTGACGACCACTGGACATATGAATGAGGGGAGAGGCTTTGTCAAAATATGAGTGTTGATATATTGAATCTTGAATGAAAGAAACCTAAGGGGTTACATTTAGAATTCATGAAGATAATGAATCAACGTAAAGACTGGGTTCATGAAGAACCGTTATGGGAACTGTAAATTGAAGCTGCAGTAAATTCAGGATATAATTTGTCAAAGGAGCATGCAGTTTGCCTTCTGGAAACGGGACTTTGATTCTGTGTATGACTAGTTCTCTTTAAATGCTTCTTCACAGAAGTTATCCTTCCATACGTCAGGTTACCTGGCTGAGCTCAGCAATGCTTAACTGAATCTAATTAACTTAAATTAACATGTAATTTGATCGTCTAAAAAGTCAAAATTAGACAACATTACCAGCACTGATTAGCAGTTTTTGCTTTTGATGTGTAGTCACATTTTATAGTGTATTACAGATATGTTTCGTTAATATAAATGTGTTGTATCCAGGTATTATAAGAAATGTAAGACAAAAAGAAACGTAAATGCTAGTGGCGCTTAATTAGATAGTGCCAACCTGGAGACCAATACTTCCTTGCTTGGTTAATTTTACACTTGAACTTCGTAAACATTTCAAGTATAAATAGGCTCTAGCAAAAAGAAATGGCATTTGTGAGAAATATTAAAAGCATCTATTTTCAGCTTAATTTCGTTTCCAACAAATTGTAAAGGTTTAACGTCCACTAAGCCTCAAAGTTTCATGTAGCGAAATCTCGATACACCGCCTAATATCGATCTTGTTGACTGGAAATTTTCAGTTTAGTTATGTTGTATAATGGATACAGCCAGAATATTGTTCTCACTACCCCGATGTCAAATTACACACTTTTGTTGTAATGTTGTAGGATATAATGATGATGAAAATGCGGGGGTAAGGATTATTTTATGCTCTTTTACGCCTTTATTTTTATTCACGCCTACCTCATTAAATCTTATCAATAATTAAATTTTAAATAATAAATAATAAGTTATTATGAAGTACATCAAAATCAGTGAGATCGTTTCCATGACCTGTCAATATGCGTTACGCATAAAAAGTTTTTAGCTCTTTAATATGTGAATGTAAACTGCTCTATGCTATTAGATTTCATTTAGTATTTCTATATCCTAAAATGCGATTGCTAATGGCAAATTTTAAATTAGTAATTTAAATTAATATTAGCTTTTATTACCGATTTTGTAGCATAACTATCAGTTAATAAATGAAGTTAATAATAGTGATGCTTTAAAATTAAAAATTCTAAAATTTATTCTAGATGATTTCAGAATTCAGCATGTTAAAATTTTCATTCACTATAGATTAAAATAATATTCTAATTTCTTTGATTTTAAGGTCTTCTTGCCAAACAATTAACTTGATCTCTCCTTTACACTATTCACTATAATTAAAATGACAGTATATCCATAGATACACTGGTGAAATAAATTAAGAGAATTTTATATTTGATTTACGATCTCCAGAACTACTGGACAGATTTTAATAAAATTTGGTGTGAACATAGGGTGATATAATACAAACAAAATAAACATTCAACAGTTATAATAGACACACATGTTCGTGTGTAACACTCATGGGAGTCTGAAGTTCTGAAACAGTGGTTGCAGCAGACACAAAAGGAATGGGTTAATAGGGGGTATGGTCCCCTCTTACAGCTATACATGCCTCGCAACGTGTTGTCATACTGGAAATAAGGCAGTTTATCAGTGTCTGGGACAACTAGTCCTACTCATTCAATAATGCAGTTTTCAGTTCCTGGATGGTTCTCCGAGGGGTGTTGCGAGTTGCAAACGCCCTATCCAGAGCGTCCCAGACATGCTCTATCGGGTTGAGGTCTGGAGACCTGGCTGGCCAATCCATCCAGCGAATATCCTCTCTCGAGAAATTCGTCGACCAGAAGAGCTCTATGTGGCCTCGCGTTATGGTCCTGTAAGAGGAACTCGGGGCCCACTACGTCCCGGAAAAGGCGAAAGTAGAGCTCCAAGACCCCATCCCTATACCTCACATCAGTCACAGACTCTCTGTCAATGACGTGGAGAGGTGTGCGGTCATCCAACATGATGCCTGTCCAGACCATTACACCGCCATAATTGTTGATTTCGAGGCCATTGGAGGGTAGGTAGCGGGTCCCTGGCTCTCTCCATATATATCCATATGACTGCGAGAATCCGTATTTTAGCTAAAACGGGATTCATCGAGGAACAGAACGGTCGCCCATTGCTCCGTACTCCAATCACTATGCTGCCTGCACCATGTTAGTCGGACTCTCCTGTCCGTAGACGTGAGCGGGATGCAAACAGCCGGTCTTCTGGAAAACAACCCTCTCTCATGCAGTCTTTTGGAAACACTCACCCTTGTTACACAGGTTCCTGTGGCTGCATACTGGTCCCGAGACAGCTGAGAAGCTATAGCCCCTCTGTTACGCCACGCTAAAATGGATAAATAGCTATATTCTCTGGCCGTCGTGTCTCTTGAACGGCCTTGCCCAGGTTTTCTCTCGATGTATCCAACATCCTGGAACTGTTTCCATAGGTTACATACGACGCTGGGGTTAAATTAAATTCTCTGTATATCTGTGCGATTGGCCTGCTCTAACCTCCCCACAATTCGCCACCTCATTTCATTTAAACGTTGGTGGTTACGCATTTTTACTGATCCGATATGAATTTGACCGATTTCTGCAAGACAACACCAAGAAATTCCCCGAGGTATGCTAGCAAAGGGAATTCGTCTAAGTCTCCACGCTCTTATAAAGCTCGTTTTTCTACTGGCTTCGCCTACACACACGTGTACGCTTACGTATTTGCCGTACAAGATTTGCATTTTTATCTAGAAGCAGTGGTTTTTCCTTCAGTTCAGTTCTTTTCATGCAATTCGATAAAATATGCAAATTCTCTTAATTTATTTCACCAGTGTATAAGGCAATTACATTTCATTATAAACATGGAGACGGCAGTTATCTGCTTTCGAAACAGAAACGTTATTAACTCTCGAAAGCACAGGAAATGTTGAGAGATCTCACAATACTGCGCCAGCAAGCGCAGACCGTATTCGTGTGGTGTTTGTATATTCTGAAATCGGTTCGTTAAACAAGAGTCCATAAAATAAAAATAAGCCAAATAAAATTTGACGACATTGCCCTGCACATTTTAAAAGAGAAGCGAATAACAACCTTGCTCTACGCCAACCAGTAAAATTTAAAGAAGGACCTACACCTTTAGTTTACATTCTAAAACAACTGTTCGCATTTCGGAGGCGCTGAAAGGTGCCCGAAATATTCAACTCCCTCCGAAAACTGGAGCATAAAATAATGTGCTTTCTGATCTGGACTGCTTGCATTTTATATGTTTTGTGCGTCACGTGATCTGGAAGTGCAAGGGTTTCTCTTTGGAGCCCGAAATTTGCATATGCCTTCGATGATTCTGTTTGTTTAACAGTAAGGTGGGTACGATTTCTGAAGTTATCGATACTTCACGTAGGAGCGTCACTTTCTGCAATGAAGTAAATAAAAGCTACAAGAAAGTAAAAAGTGCGCTGTATAGTTTCATGGGCAGGTATTAGAAAACTTTACGCCTCCACTATGAAATAAATTCTCAACCACTTTCCCTGTTTTGATTAAAGTTAGCTGTTGGCTTTTGGGAGAACAGCATGAATACATTTATGTGGACAACAGGAATTTAATTGAAGCCTGAGCAGTTAATTCAAACTCTTTACTTTTCCAAAATATTTTAAACTTGAAATTAATAAAATAAATATGCAATAGTCAATAATTTTATACAAAATCTATATTGTTAAAGTAATTTCGTTTTTTAAATGCGCAGGACTTTATAAAATGCAGAAAATAATAATTTGCAATCAAATGAGATTTCCCGGCAGATGATTCAGGTAATTAAATCTGATTTGTTTTTTTTAACTGCTGAATTTGTTTAACAGTTTTAATTTCAATGGTAAATTTATTAATTATGCCACCTCAATGAAAACACCTCTAAAAATGAGAAACTGCAAGGCTAAATGTATAATAAGCATGAATAAAAGACTAACGCTTGCTAGACAGTGTAGGTGATAAATATCTTAATAACATAACGCAAAATAATAGACAAGAAAAAGGGAAATAATACACTGCGTCCTGTTCCAATATTAAAAGAAATGTGTGTGTAATGAATGAAAAATCCTTCGCTAGTGATTTCAGCCGAATTGAAGAAAATGTTTATTCAAGAAATATGCCTAGTATTTTCTCTCTCCTTTCCTAATGTCTTCGTGGTGTAACTGGCGGTAATACTCGACTTGCATTCGAGAGGTCCAGGGTTCTAGTACCCGCGAGGGCGTTGCTCACCTTTCACAATCCCTGCTTTAATAAAACTTAATGACTCTACAAGAGGCGCCTCAACTAAAAGATGGTGGATACGAATTTGTCACCATCAGGATTTGGCGACTGGGTCCCCTAATCCCCATTCGCCCTTTAAAAGGGGAGAATATATAAGATATTTACTCCCTCCTTTCTGCATGCTTTTGTGGCCTAATTGGAAGCATACTCAACGCGTATTCGAAAGGCAGAGAGTTCGAGTCCTGACGAGGACATTGCACAATTTTCTCGTTTCCTCCTTTAAAATAGCCTAATGACTATACAACTGTATATTCCAAACACGTGTCTAAACACTTTTTATTCAAAACATAATTTACAAAGCAACCTTAAAAACAAGAAAAAGACAAGTTTCGAAAAAGAATCATCATGATTTCTTTAAATAGATTGTTGATTAACTATTGTGATTAAACTGGAATTGTTTTATTGTGTGCTTTCGTTCAGAAGCTTAGAATGTTTCTTACCGAATGAAACGCAAAACTGTATTAATTAACATAGACGTTGGAAGTTTGGTCACAGGGATAATGTATATAACGCAGTGAGAAATTCTTAATCTGGACGATAAATGGAAGGAAAAAGCCACTGGGAGTCTTAATGAAGATAATAAGAATCCCTGGAAAGAACGTTGTCTTAAATAAATAATTGATGAGTTAGTGTATTCTTGAATTTTATAAAATGTATTCATCTTCTCCCTGCATTACTTCGGTTTCTAATTAGTCACACTGTAAATAATCCTACTTATGAACACTTCTATAAATTCACAAAATTTTAACTCGACAGCATTACGAAAATTTTTATCTCATTTCAAGCAAATATTGTCATGTTCGAAATCATAATTTTCTACTGCTTTATGAAAAGTGCATTTTACGTAAAAAAGAGTAAGTTCATACTTATAAACAAACTGTCATCATTTTCTTTTTTATTAGCAAAATTTCCATAAAGAAGCAATAAAATTCTCGTACTGAATGTACGATGTATTATTGCTTTTTGTTCAAACCCTTCAACAGTAGCGACTAAATCCTTCGGAAGAACGTTGTTTTACCAAGAGCGCCATAAATCATACAAAGCTGAAGAAGTGTCATCAATCATTTTTTGATCTGTATTTGTGAAATGGAGATTATGCGTGAACACAGGAATTTCCTTTCCTAAATCAAATTACCCAATACATTTGACCTAGACTCTTTTTTTCATTTGATGATATCTTACCTTTGCTACAGAAAAGAAGAAATGATTTTGGATATGGAGTGATTTCCAATAGATTTTCATAATTTTTGCTACAAGGAATACCAAAGAATAGCATAAAATTTAATGTATGCATTTTTACCTTTACGTCATTTCCTTTACGTAAATAATTTCCTACAAAAGAGTTTTATGGAAATTGAGGAGAAGCCGACTTGACTGTTATGAATTTTTGAAGATTATGGTAGAACTTTGAGACGAAACTAAATCTCAAAACTAGGAAAGTGTCATGTCGGTTTTGCGTAGTAGGAAAATGGTCTTATAATTATCACCACTATTAAAGCCGAGTAATGTTGCTAAATGCCAAAACACTACTTTCGAAAAAGTTAGAAATCAGAGCAGTAACTACCTGTAAGACGTTTTTAGATTTAAACTTACTGTTAACATTTTCGGTGTCTATTATTGAGATAAATGACATTTTGGGGGAAATGTTTTGGTGCTAATCTGAGTTTGGGCACAATCGAAATTTTGGAGATTTTTCAGCATTTATTTTCTGACGTTATTTAATAGAACTTTTCCCATTTTCTAGAAGCATATTTACTGTAGTTTTAAACACTTATTACACATAAGCATTCTCAGTTTTAGATGCGCACTGCATTTTATTCCCCTTACGATAGACTAAACGTAAAACTATGCCATATAACTTCATTAAGCTTAGAAGGCCCACCAGCGGCCGAGCGGCAAAATCGCTGAACACTGATTGTTCAGTCCGAGGTTTGAATACAGCAAACGGTTTGGCTGCGTTTGCGTTTTCGTGGCTTTCCCCATGTGTAATATGTATATGAGCCAGTTTCCATTAGAAAGGCGTCCAGGAAGGCATCTATAGTTTTTTTTGCCGTAATAAAATAAATCAAACCATTAATTTTGGAGAAATATGCTACTATAATTTTGATTTACTTTCTTTATATATAAATATTCAAACCTTTTAATTTTAAAAGCAAACTGTATTTTTAATTCTGTTGCAATAGATGAAAGTGATAATATGCCGTACACTTTCATTAGATATTTTTATAATAGTTATTGAATATTAATCTGTCAACCATGTGCTCGAACAAGTGCGAACCAGTTTCGTCACTGGTTTTCAGTTATCTTAAACATCCCTCTTAGATATGCTTATCATAAAATCCGAAATGTTTTAATCTAGTTTAAGAATGTACTAGTGTAATAAACTCATTATATAATTCTTCGATTGAGTTACGATGTATTTAATGAGTACGCCACGTCATCCCTCAGGCACATCTCCGTATTCTGTGCAGACGGTGTGAGAAAAAATGCGCTTGTTGAACAACGTACGAAGATAAATTTTCTAGCACGTTTTTTGCATGTTCTTCACGTTATTTCTTTCCGTTCAACTCAGACTAAACTGTATGTGTTAAACGGAAACATATGATATATTGAAGCAGGTTTGTGAAAATATTGATCTATCCCATTCAATCTATATCCATACTGTATTTTTTAGATAAAGAATATTGCTCATTTTGAAACTCTAATTTCGGAAGGATAATTCGCGTGTGCTCTTACGCGAGAATAATTTTACACACAGCTCGTTCCTAGTATCCATGTTCCTGGTGGAAATAAGAATTCCTTTCTTTCTATACAGCCCGTATTAATCTGCTTTTGCAGTATGAAACTCCCTACTTGTTCAGAAGCCAGAAGTCCATAAATGTCGTCAAACATCCATACCAGAAAACATGAAAAATCTAATACTGATTGAGCTGTAGAACAGCGTTAAGAAATGGCATTAGAATGCTTAGAAGAATTCTGAAAGCTTTAGGATAAATGCATTGGTTATTGTTCTGAAGCTGCGACTTTATTATTTTGAATATAGTTGTTGTATTGAATGATTAAGTATTGCAATATCATAATCCTAATAACTTAAGAAATATAGGCTACGACACAGAACTTTAAGGTAGTATTTACATATATCTAATTTTATAACATAAAAGAATAAAACTAAAGAATCTGCGCAAGCAAAGTAAAATGAAAAATAGGGTAGGCCTTGCGTTTGTTCTTTTTGAAGACCACTTTGAGGTTTGCTATTTTGAGCACCATTTCCAAAATAAATGCACAGTTTTTCAAGCAGAACTGCTTGTATTTATTTTACTGCATGTATTTATTTTTTTCAAGTGGATCAAGGATGATGCATCCTCAAGATACCTCTTATGTTCTGATTCTCTTTCTTATCTTCACCTTTTGAAAAGTATTACTAACAGCGACAAATTAGTCATCAAAGTTCTGTTAGCTCTCAGTTCTCTTAGAAATAGGGAAGTTGATATCCCTTTTCCTCATGTGCGTGGTCATCATGGATTCTATGGAAATGAAAGAGCTGATTTCTTAACTAACCGTGCTTTAAATTTATCCATATATATTAATGTTAGCATTATTAAGAATTATTGAAAGTCCTTTCATTATCAGAAGATTTTAGCTAGGAGAATGAGGAATATATTTCATCTTGTAATGCTAAGGGCAGCAAAATGTTCTTTCAACCATTTTCGATAAATTGCATTCCGAGTCTTTCCTCTTTATTAATTTAAAAGTAGCTCAGTTTTTATCCGGTCACTGTAAATTTGCAAGTTACTCCTTTCGTTTCAATCTAAGATCAAATAGTTTATGTGAACGTTCAAAACCCAAAGATGTGGAGCATTAATTTTTTTCCTGACTTGCCTTCTATAACCCTACATTATGCTTGAAAAAGAATTTGAAAAAGTTTGGTACTATTTGGCCAGGGAACTTATCTGTTTCTGTGAAGTTTTAAGGTATATTTTCTCTCCTTTCTGCATGCCTTGTGGTATAACGGTCCGGCGAGGGCATTGCTCATTTTTCATATCACCTGCTTCAAAATAACCTAATGACTCTACAGTGGAGCCCGAATTAAAAGGGGGTGGATGATAAACCTTCACTACCAGAACCTGGCGACTGTATTCCCTTATCACCAATCGCCCTTAAAAAGGAGAGGATATAAAGTACTTTCTCCCTCCTTTCTGAATGCCTTCGTTGTGTAACGGTAGCATACTCAGCGCGTATTCGAGAGACCAGGTTCGAGTCCCGGTGAAGGCATTGCTCATTTTCATGTCTCCTGCATGAAAAATTCTAATGTCTCTTCAAAGTCTAGAATGTTGTTCTCTGTTTTTTTTCGTTTGGTTTATGCATGCAATATTTAATGTTTTAGTTAACTTATTTTTGTAAGCCCCGTGTTGTATATGTGTGGTGCACGGGGAGATTATATGTGTTAAAAAATAAAGTGATTAACAATTATCTCGAAACATTAGCTTGTAGCTAGACTTCATAGCAGAAAATACAGACTTCAGGCAATTTGGACGAAGAGATTTGAATCATGAGAGAATTAGAGAGAATTAAGAAAAGCATGTATCACTATTCTACGGATAGTTTGCGAAGGAAACGGGAAGTGAAAAATTTTCTCTCGTCTCTAAACCACCAAGCAAGATCGTACTTAGCCAGTTTCCATTTTCGATTGCTATTATATTTAAGCCTCACTTTGAACTATGGCACACATCTATTACACACACAACTTGTTTTTCTTCTTTTACAAATGAAACTTTTATTCTTGAAATAAGAAGATAATATATTGGATAAGTACTTAATATTTCCTGGCGTTAAAAAATGCAGAGTTCCACTATTAGATTCAATAATGCATTGAAAAAATTGTTGGGAAAGGGTGTAAAATGAAACATTAAACAGGCGAAGAATTACTTTTCATAAAATATGGTAATGAATAAATTTCACTGAACAAACCTCTGTTTGACGCTAATTTATGTATAGTTTATGCGTCAGTATATGTACTAAAGCTTATTTTATCCTAAAAATTAATATATATGCGGCTTTTTCTTTTAACATGAATAAAGTACTAAAATGTTTTCAGTTACCTATTCATTCATCAGTAAATTAAAAATGTTTCAACTCCTGTTGCTAAGTCAAATTACGATACTAATAGTTTAACCTGTAGCTATATAAAGATCGATTAATAAAAGATCCCTTTTATCGATTTATAAAAGTTTAAAATATACTTTTCTGTTGCTTTTTTATCATTGCTGGTCTTACATCATTGTGTACAGTCCATTTCAAATATTTTGGGACGAAACAAAATTTTCATCCCTGCAAAAAAGAAAACCAATGATTGTTTTACCCATCTTTATTTAATTTTTTGTTGTTATATATGATAACCCTATTCAATATCGCATATACAATATAAAAATGGTACAAATTTTTAGTATAGAAAGAAAGACACACGTGCTAACCAAACTAAAACATCTAGTCTCCTTAAATAGTTTAATAAGCTATAATAAATTACGGGCCTAATTTATATTATATAATCCATTCATTCATATTTGTTAACACACAATACTTAACTAATATACAGTTGTTTCAGGCATTGATCAGCATATCTCACTTTTAAATGGATGGAAATATTTCATCTGAGCTGAAACAGTGATGGCCAAATTCAGTTGAGACTTTCATGGTAAAGCTTACTGTCTGCCGTGAATGATTGTAAATACAGTATAATGCGCGTGTGGCTAAATCTCTAGTTTAAATTAACATCACTAAATTCCTAAAGGACTATTTGTATATCGCTGAATTATTCACAAACCGTACGTGTTTACTGAATCGGCCGAGTTTACACTTGCTGTGCATACGATTATCTCGTTGTGAATTTTAATAAAATCACGAACATTTAATCATTCACAGGGGTATAAAAGAATGTAGTTTTAAGAATCTGAACTGCATGGGTACAGGCTGTACGTTGAAAGGATTTGATTGCCCTAAAGGAGAAATTAAATTATCTTTTGAGTCAAATGAATAAAGCTTAACTAAGTAAAATAATAGTTGCTGAATATATATGTTCATTTCTTTATTAACTAACTGTAAAATGTTTATAAATTAAAATTTCAAAATGACACTTTTTGCAGTTTGTTTATGATTTTTTGTTCATCTTGTACTTTTAATGAAAGGGGTAGTAAAAAAATATGAGTATGAAGAAATACAAGTCTTTGCCTTTGTTGTTGTGACTTATCTCATTTTTCTGACAGCAACATCAGAACACGCCCACATAATTCATCGTGGCAAGGAGAACAAGATTGCGCTTGTCGTTGGCAAGAGTCTTGAGCACCGTACAGGTTACAGTCTGACTTCTTTCAATTCCGCCCACAAATTTGTTGGAGAGCACCCCGGGGGAAAGGGTCCGAGGATCTACCACTCCTCTTCCCCTACTACTAAACTCTCGACAGGACTTTCGACTCGCTGTATATTCAGAGCGTCTATATGCCGCAAAGACACTATACATTCAGAAACATCCATAACTTCTCCGGGATTCGAATCCGGGCCCTGCGGTACCGCAGTAGGCTCCCCTAACCACTATACGGTCTGGGCGGCTCTTTGCTTTTACATTATCTTCAAAAGCAAATTAATTTCAGGTTTCTTAATACCTCATTTATGCAAGCAACTTATTGGCATCTAAACCGCAGCACTTTTAACAGGCTTCCGTTGAGATTCCTTTTAGTTTTCAGACATAGAAGTCAGTTGGCATTAAAACATTAGTTAGGTTATTTGAGTATGGCAATGTACACAAAGACTTTCTCCCTAACTGGGGATGCCTTCGGGAAGGACTTGTTGAGGAAACCCGCCTCGTCTTCGCATTATATATGGCGAAACCAGCAATTTGTTTTTCAAATGCAGCCAGCTTGCTGTCTTAGCATTCGGTTTCTAGTGATACGGTGTTCAGATATAAAAACCTTAGAATTTTGAAGCAATAATTGCACGAAAGTTTGAAAGGACAAACTTATATAAGTAATGCAGTAGTTGATTATCAAAATCATTACTTTAGTTTAAATTTGACCTTTTTCTCGGTTGGTATTACTTTTTTAAAAGATTCTATTTCTACTAGAACAATGCCTAAGTAATGTTTATATATATATTTTTTTTTTTGGAGTAGACAATGGTCTAGTTTCTTCTTTCCTACCGATTTTATCTTTATAGTTAGAAAGTCCCCCGTGAAGACATAGATCCTGGAATGTAATGCCATAATCACAAAATCTCATTTTTTTTATTTACACTCCAGACTTAAGCAAATAAGAAGCTTCATGCAAAAAAAGGTGGGGGGGGAGAAGAAAGGAAAGTTTTGCTGAGTTTATCTTGTTTTTACTACAGTTAACTTAGTGCTTAGGTTTTAGCGTTTTCAATATTAAATTTTTGCAATTTTCTTAGATCGCTAATAGTAACCAAATTGATTTGAAAATATACCTTTACAGGTATGTGAATTTAAGCTTAATATACTTAAGTTAGATGTCTTCTATATAAAAGTCATTATAAGAATACATATCCGTTTAGGGTTTTCATTAAAATGTTACTTCCCTGCACATAGTCACGTTTGCCGGTTTTATTAATAATTCGCATGTTATAAGCATTTTGTTTTCTATTATGTTGGGAGCTTATATGGGAGTGAGCTTAGATTTTATGTGTGTCTCTTTTAAGCCACTATTGATTATCTGAAGATTCCCTTTGATTCAAATATATATCATGAATACTGACCAGCTAACGAAACGAGAATACTTCAAAACAGTCCTCGTACACGATTTCTTGTAAATTTGTGATTTACGCAAGGAATTTCAGGGACTAGTATTTTTATATATAATCGTTATACTAGCAATGAGACAGTATGCTTACGAAAAATAACTTTCGAAACAATATTACCTTAAATCCCCCCAAAATAACTTGATCTCAAAATTTTGTATTGAATATTTATTAAAATATGAAATAAAGACATTTTGACTCTTGAAAACAAAGAAAGATTTGACTTAATGATGTTAATTTGATATAAGGTAATTTATCATAACACTAAATTATAACACTTCAGGGTACCCAAATGAAACTGTAATCCCTCAGTATTACATTAGAACGAGAATACTTCAAGACGATATTAAAATACACAGGACAGGATTCAAGTCACCTCCTGTATCTTAAAATATATGTGAAAGTACAGACACGCAAGCAAAGAAAACTTAATTTTACCTCAAAAACTGTGCGTTCTAAATTATTACAGATTACTGAAAATTCTTCGATCATTTTCAAGAAAGAGCTGAACAAATTTCAACAAAGCCACATTTCTGAATCATATCTGGATGATTACAATTTCTGGAAATTTATCAAAAGAATGTGCCAAGTAAAAATTAATTTAATTAAAGTTATTAATTATAGTGTACTGAAAGTGAAATAAAGTTTTTTTTTTAATTTTAATTAATCATCAAGATATAATCTGCTCAGAAGGGACACTGAAACAAATGTTATTGTAAAATTAAAAAGTATAAAAAGAATTCTCGAAGTAAGAAAAAATCAAAATATGCTAAATAAATACTTATATAAATTTCGAACTAAAAAAATTTAAACTGCTAAAAAACTCAAGAGCAACTATTTAAATCAAAATAAATATATTTGGGTCAAAATTTTTGAGGAAATTATTTAAGAAAATGTTTGTCCCTCAGGGACTTTTAAAAAAAGCAATGTACCTAAAATTGGAAAAATTATTAAAATGAATCAGTTAAAAAATTTACATTTAACTTGAACGGAGTATAGAAAATAAAACCTCAGGGAAGTAATTCAACCACATGGAGCCAGACATTCGAAAATGATGCTTAGAAGTGTAGATATGGATTGAGCTGTAGGAGGGAAGTTTGATAAAATGGAAGTAATAAAAAGCACGGACTGAATTGAGTTGTAAAGATGCAGCCTATAAAACTGAAAAATGACAGTATTGGAGATTGTAAACTTAGTGTTAAAAAACTGAAATTTAATTGAAATTAAGTTCGTTATTATTAAATTTAATTATAGAAAAATGAAATGTTTAAAATTATTTTTAAAAAGTGTGCAGGTATGGAAAGAAAGTTAAGATAAAAATTTTCCATTTTAAAAATTTTTATATTATTTAAATTAATAAAATACTAAACTCATGTAAGTAAATTAAGTTTGTGTGAAAAAGTTTAATAAATTTTAAGTGTATATAAAAAGAAATTTTAAGAAGAGCAAAAATTGTAAATATGTATGTAAATATGCACATAGTTCTTCTACTTCTGCTAGTAACAAATGACTGTGTCTGCCAAATCGGTGAAGACATTTTACTGTTGCTCACTTTTTTCCTTCTTCTTTCCCCATTTTTTCCCTTTTCTACTTCCATATTGCTATTCTTAAATGTTTATTTAAATACGCTTAAAATTTATTAAACTTTTTCACACACACAAAGTCTTTTTTTACACACACTTCATTTTTAGTATGAATTTAAATAATTTAAGGATTTTAAAATTGAAAATAAAAATTATAATTTTAAATTTCTTTTCCAAAATGATACATTTTTAAAATTAATTTTTGAACATTTAATTTTTCTGTAATTTAATAACGAAATTAATTCCAATTAAACTTCATTTTTAACCCTACGTTTATAACCTCCAATATTTTCATTTTTGATTTTTACAGGTTGATTTCGGCAACTCAGTTTTCGCTTTTATTATTTTCATTTTATCATATTCTCCTCCTACAATTTTTACTCTAAAACACTCTAGCATCACTCTACATTTTTAAACAGCATTCTTGAAAGCCTCAAAGAGAATTTCCATGTGATTTAATTAGCTCATATAGGTTTTATTTTTATTTTTCATATGCCATTCAAATTGATTTAAATGAATTAATTGATTCAATTTAATTTCTTCCAATTTTAGGCATATTGATTACATTGATTTATTTTATTATATTGGTTTATTATGTTATGTTGGTTATCATATTATATTATTTTCTTAAAATTTTTAATTTTTAATTGTTTCCATTTCAGACTATTAGCTTTCCATTTTAGGCTCTAAACTTTCCATTTTTTACGTACGCTTTTTTACTGAAACAAATGGATGGTAATTTTCTGCTAATCTTTACATACATATGTATGAGTGTAAAGAAAACATGGCAAATAAATTAACATTTGAATCACATGCTAATGAATGATTTTGTTAATAAATTAATATTGATGAATTAAGTAATAATTTATTAATAAAATCATTCTATGCTTTTGCATGAGTTGTAACACTTACTTACTATTTTCTATTTGTTTTTATCCCGAAAACGCAAAATCACCAAACCCTATAAATATATTAAAGACGTAAATTTCCTCGAATTGAGTGTTAACATCAATTACGGCTTTATAAAATACGGCGTCTATGATAGAAGATTAGATTATAAATTCCCTGTAAGCGCATATCAATTGATATAAATTGATATTCTTGCAAACAGTCGCTCTCTATTTTGTAATATTATTAAATGAATTTAAAGAGGATTACGATGAAAGTGCCTTATGAAAGTCATTGATTTTATTTTTAATCTAAGATATCTATTAAAATTTGCCTCTAGCATTAGTAAAGGCTTCTTTCATTAACATTATTTTCGCTTGCTTTATTTTTTGTTTTAGCAGCCTAAATTGTTATCAATTTTAACATTTTTGCCTTCAGTGGGTACCACTTGTAAGTTTTAAAATAAGAATTTTCTCAGTAACTTCACAAACGCTTTCCAATAACTCAACTTTTAAATATGTAAAATAGTATTCATAAATAAAGAGAATAATAATATCACATATTACACTAACAAATTCGGTCACAGTCTTTTCTTAATCTGTATTTCTCTACAGCTATAACTTAGGTCTTAGACAACTTTCCATTTTAAAAATAGTTAAGGATATCTATTTACTGGTTTATTTGCTACATGTAGTTTTCAACGTGATTTCATAGCTTTTTCATGAAGTTCAACAGATATCTTACAATTTTCAGCTCGTTCGCAGATTGTTCAAACAACTGACAAGTAAACAGCTTTACTGTATTTAGAGTATTTACGATTACATTTGAATGTTTTTTGAAGTTCAAGCAATATTTACTGATGACCCATTATAGGAAAATACTAACAGTCTTATGAGAAACAACAGGGAGCAAAAATTTAGTCCATTGTTCATGTCCAGACTGGTTACGGATTACAACTAGAGTAATCATGGTGCTCGTCGAAGGATTATCAATATCTCTTTATTTGCATTTTAGCCATTATTTTTTGTTATCCCCGTAAAGCATTTTCTGTTATTCTATCAGCAATAATTACTTGATATAATCTGCGTTGCTGTTTGAGAACAAAAGATCTGCGTTTTTGCTTTCGAAATCATCGAAAGTATTACTTAATATTCCCGTAATGTTTAAGTATATTTTCAGACTTCTCGGAATGTTGAATGACTTTTCGGATCTGTCTTATAACGCTCAGGTACACACAAAGACAACTGAACAGTATGCATTTTTGTGAACCCTTGTTTGGACTAAACTTCGAGAAATTTTTCTCTTCAGATTTTCTTGGCTTTCTTATCCAAATATCTCTTTTAAATATTATTTGCCATTTACAGAATATTCAGGAATAAACCTTTTGTATTTCCCAGCTTTTATTTCAGTTCTGAAATCTGACCCGGGATAAAGATGATTATTTTAAAGTCAAAATATTTTACCTGCAACTTTTGTTTTATAATACTTTAGCTTACTATCATTATTATAAGCATACATGTGTAATATGATTTAATAAAACTATATTGCTATGGAACTGTATTTAGAAATAGCAAAGAAAAATAATATAGACAAAGAAATATCTGAGCGTATTGATAAATAAATAAAATTATAACTCTATTCGTATCTTTTTGTTTCTTCAAGCACTGTTCTGTAAACGAAAAACTTAAAAAAAGTTTTTTCTTACATTCCTATTTCGCATCAAAATTCAGTGGAGTGAGACTGATTTTTTTTTATCTCTCAGTTTGTATCCCGGCATCTGTGCAAGCTTGTACTCTCTTAGGAATTCAGTTCCACTTTTGACTTGACAGATCGCATTATACAAAACGTCGGAAAGTTCCGAATGCTTCTTTTGGGTAAAATTCCTTTTTGTCTTTGATTTGCGCTTTTCGTATTCGACTTCTATTATTTCTGTATGATGTTAATACCGAAGCCAAAACAATGTTCGTAAAAAATAATGCTGTCCAATGATTATTACTCTTTAACTTTTAGTTTTTCATGAACCTTAAGAAAGTAACGTAACATAATTTATTTTAGAATAATAATAAAATGCATGCTTCTAAATATAGTATAAACAAGCCTTTAAGATAAAGGATTTTAATATTTACACGATCATTGAATTTAGGTGGATAACGTAACTGACTTGGTAAGAGAAAGAATGAATAAAATGCCCTGCTAATTTTAAGCGTACTTAAAATTCTGCTAAAATTAATTTGTAATCTTAGACCTTCTATCAAAATCCCGAAAACTGTCGATTTCGAAAGAACATGTTTTTAATATACAGAATTCGTTTTTTGAAAAAATTAACAGTTTTAAGCAGAAAACCGTTTTATAAATGTCATGCTAGATTGTCAGTTTAACAGAAGTTTTCTTCAAGTAGTATAGTTGAACAAATTTCACAGATTTGTGTGCTTTTCAGTTAATGTCTCATTTTCAATTAGTAATTATGTCTAGTTCTTACAATGCACATTACAGAATAATTTAGAAACTTTCCCTTTTCCTTATAATTAATATATTTATTGGTATCAATTTGCGTGCATCAGATATACGGTATATTCAAAGTAACTGTTTAGTTTTAGAATATAAACTGAGAACCGTTTACTTACCTTACTTATCTATACAGAAGTGTGAAACTTTTATATATTTACTCGGCTTAAAGTAAAAACCATTCTTTATAGTCAATAACCTGTGTCTACTTCTTTGTACGAAGTAGAGAAGTGTAGTAATCACGAAAAATTTCGTGCATAGTATTTCAACGATAATATCCATTTTGACCCTTCCCAAATCCATCTGGACAACTTTTTTTGCGTGGCGTGCGTACATACGGACAGAATAAAGGATTTTTTTCCAAACCGGATTGTAAAATGGATTCAAAAGGGATTCCTTTGTGACGTCTGTACTTACCTACATATGTATGTATTTATCTAGCATAAATCAAAAACGATTAGCTGTAGAACGTTGAAATTTTGTATGGGATTGCTATAACATCTAGTTGTGCACCTCTTTTTTTATTATAATTGGCAGTACCAAAGTATATATAACGTTCATTTTTCCAGCTTGAGTTACGACGTTGAAAGGGTAAAATGATTTCTGTTATTAATATAGAATTTCGTAACGTCAAAAAGCATTATTATACGATTATGTGCTTTCACATTAAAGTCAATTCAATTCTTTTTCTAACTAAATTCTTCTAAAATGTTATGAAATAAATTAAAGCGTGTAAATTAAACTTCAAAGTTCAGTTTACACTAAAAAGGAAAACACAAACCTATCTCATAAAACTGAGAATTAAGTCATATGGCTTTTCTCCTTTCTATAAGCAACAAAAGAAGTAGACTAAATGAAGTCTGTTATAATGCTCTGAAAAGAAACAATTTGCTTATAAATGAAAATTACTCTAAACGTAAAATAATTCAAGAATTCATTTTGGAATTCAAATAAAAGTGGAAAATAACCGTGATAAAAAAAGTTCCTCTACCATCTACAAATAAAATATATCTGCAGTTTAACTAATCGATTGAATTTGCAAGTCAGATTCTTAGAGTGAGGGAAGTATTAAAATAGAATGTAACTTAATCACAGAGGAAGTCAATAATGCCTCCAACATAAACTGAAATCGTGTAAAACTCGAAAACTTTTCAAATATTCTTCTCTCTTTGAATTTCTTTCTTGTTATAACTTTAATTAAATATGCTTGTTTCAAAAGGCATTTGATAAATGGTCACATTGGGATTGTTCCGTACATATTAATTTTTTATTGACACCAAACGCAAAATTTTTCAGTCATTTTTAACAATTTCGTAAATTTTATACTTTTGTATATTAAAATTGATTTTCTAAGGATATTTCCACAGCTTTCTTTTCAAATGTCTAGGTTCTTCAGGAACTGAATATAATAGTATATCTCGAGTGCACAAAATGTGTGAAACTCTACTTCATCGAAACCAGTGACCCTTCTTTTTCATTTTCATTTGTTAAGTATGCTGTTGCCAATTTAGAAGTTTAAATGTTCAGGTATTACACTTTTCAGTCCGTAAAACATAATTAGGCTCGCTCGTGAAACTGACGTACTATTTCTTCAGTCAATGAAATTTGTGTTCTTTACCTATATTTCTAATAATTATAAACTTATATTAATTTCAGGTTAAATTCTGCAGTCTTCGGAACGTTCTAAAATATTTTATGATGAGAAACACATTAATTTATTTGCTTTATTTCTTATTTTGAAGAATTTTTACCAAGTGCGTAAAACCATATGAGTTAAAGAAAAGGAAAGGGCAAATATATAAATTTTTCTATTTTAGAAAAAGTCTCAAGCTCCTCTTTATAGATTTGATTTTAAGCGTGTTTGGTTTGGTTTATGTGATTACAGCAAAATCTCGTGGGCTATCTGCCTGAGGAATGCCATCGTGGAGGACTTTCTAAGGGAAAATGGAGCGTATACACGTTACACTTAGGGGAAACCAGGAAAACGCCCATGCAACCAGTCCGTTCGCGTGATTCGAATATCGGACCAAGCTACCAGTGTTCAGCGACTTTACCGCTCGGCCATGGTAGGCCCTAAGCATGGTTGACAAAACTGACGGTATATAAGAAAGGGTTTTCCATTTTTCGGTGATTAAGTTCTTTCTTTTACATCAAAATACGCATACATGCGTAGGTATTCAGTGGGTATGATTTGAATTTCCTTATCACAAGCTCCCTCTAACTGATTAAGGTCAAATATTTTTTGCAAAAGAAGACGCGAAAGAGAAAAAAATATGTAAAGTAAAATTCGAACTTTTACTTTCACTATACCTTAATTATTAATTTTAATAAGACTATTAATTTTTCCTGTAAGAAACAGTAACTGTATATGATAAATCTCTCTAAACTTTCACTTCCAAACTAATCCATGTCATGTGACTCTTACATAAGGCTTCTGCCAATAATAATTTTATAAGTAATAATCAATGAAGGTAAAGAAAATCGAAAGTGATTTGGCAACCATAATTTTTCACTTCTCTCTCAAGCTTTCATTTTTAATACGATGCATTTCTACAGTTGCTTGCTGTCTTATCTTAACGGTTACCTCTCTTATATTTTCGCAAGATGTGTAAGAAACAAATATGTGATTAGTCGGGCGCACACAGACTGCGCCCATTACGTGTTATTCATTTTAAGAATGTGTTTCTCAGCAGTAAAGAAAATGTGTGTTATCGGCCACGATTGCAAGTATATGAGCCTTCTCTTCTTGAATTATTACATATTTTGTAATAGATTCGAATATTAAAGCTTTGAAAATCTAATATTAATATTTGTTCAAAATTTTCCTCATATTCTAAGTATCACCATATTTGCTTCTTCGTTAGCATTAAACAAAAGTGTGAATTTTAGGAAATAATGTATATATATAACATCTTCTCATTTTTGCACTTCACTGCCAGAGCAATATTTACTGACGCTGTTTTTTTATGGACTAAAATTATAAAAATAATATTCAGTTCTTCAGCTAGTTTAAGGGAACATTTTAAGTTGATTAGCAAGTCTGCATTCCTTAGAGTCTGCCGAAATATGAAGTAATGCCTATATATCCCATCATACAGTTGCAGATGAAGTCACATCAAACCTCTTTCCATCAACTTTAATCTTAACGTTAAATAAAGCCAAGCCACGGAACCGCCGTTTTGAATCTTCTAACCATGTATTTTCTGAATAACGTTAGAATGATTTATGCCAAACGTTTAACGTCACATTCTACAAGCCTAAACGAAAACCGTAACTTACAGCTGGCGCCAGCATCACATTACGTTAAAAAGAGGGGAAAATACTGCAGGGAAAATTGTTTTACCTCTGTAGGAACTCTCCCGGGAAATAGTCGTAACAAGTTCTCTGCCGTCGAGTTTTCTTCGTTTTCATCACTTTGAAGCAGCTATTTTTAAGACAATGACAGGAAGTTTTCTTCCATATCTCTCACGGCTCATGAACTGTCATTAAGCATTGATCTTCTGATGTTTTACCAAGAAATTTTTATAAAATATTTTGGAATCTTTGCAATTTCTTCTTCTTAAATTGTTTCCAATCCTTATTAGGAATCATGTACAACAAGAATGAAATCTGCGCAGTTGATACCATTTCTTTATAATGAGTTATATATCGTACTACTTAATTCAATGAGTTTCAAGAACGATCATTTATCAGGTTGCAGTAATTGTATAGTTTAATGAATGAAATATAACCTACTTTTGCAAATCAGCAATTGTAGCACTCCCTTGCAAAACAACAGATCGCGTCTTCACTGCCAGTCTAAATAAAATCTTGACATGCTAATTTGAAATTGAAATTTTACGCAGCTGTTGTAGCTAATTATTAACTGAAAAGGCGTCATGAAATTTGGTTTATTCTCAACGTTTTTCCTTAAGAATCCTAAGTTCCAGAACAGGTTAGGAAATTAAAAAATTCCATTAAGAAGTGTATCTCAGGTTTCCTGTTTGCTGATGCCTAGAACAATATAGAATGAAAACAAATTCTCTAGTAAAAGACTGATGTGGTTGTTTCTTAGATTAAAAAAAAATTACTTCCAATATCACATACGAAGTTTTCAGATTACTTTCTTTCATTGAAATCTGAGCAGTAAAGCAAATAAAAGAGACTCTCCAACGTATGCCAAAATATTATCATTCATGCACCACGTTTGACACACACCTGCAGTAAGCACAGTAAAGTATACCTTAGTAGCAAAAGACGCGGAAAATTTTCTTATGGTAAAATTAGACCTCAAAAGCTGTGCCAAACATATATAAAGATTAATTATATTTAACAAAATGCAGTAATTTTATTTTGCGTACAGATTAAACATAGTTGTGCTACTATTTGTTTTTTAAAAAAACTTACTTTCTTTTCTTTTCGCCATCGACAGAGCAGCTGGCCCACTGGGTTAGCTGTTGAAGCAAGCTTACTTACAAACTTAAGAATATGCATATCATTCAAATTGTGTCTGATTGTGAAGGGAACAAGAGCAGCTAATTTCAGCTCTTGAAAATGGCTCCTCAAATATAAAAGAAGCACCATAATATGTTACTTCAGAATACGAAATTTAAAGCCATTTCTTCCACCCCAAAAACCAATACTCATAACCACAGAAATGGCTGCTACGGAAAAAAAATTCAGATTCTCTAATTTATTTAGATTTCCTAATTTCCTCTGTGCTCTGTTGAAGACACACATTACGATCGTTAATAAAGAAACCTTGAAGTGCCTATTTTAAAGTAACAGACTATAGTAGGACAAAATGTGACCACCGACACTACCTTTGGTAGTCAAAGTACCTCTAATAGAAGAGAGAAGAGGAATATCCGATCGACAAGTATTCAAGTACATATTAGAAGATACTCCTCGTCGATAATAAGATGGACTGGTTCAATGATGTCTGCAACGTTATTGCAGACAATAGTATACTGAGTTTGAATTCCAGCCAAAGTCAAGGTATGCATTATATCCTGAAAAATGAGTCCTCGACGTCCACGATTAGCACTTTTTATTCACGAAGGGAATTGTTGAATGAGATTTATTCTGATAGTAAGTGAGGTCACACAGAAATTGAGAGTCAGCTATTAAATTATGTCTCTATAGTTATAAAACAAAGAACAGTTGTAAAGAAAGTAGTTGATAAAACAAAGAAACCTTCACAAAGTGTGATATAGGAGCCAACTGAAGAACACAATTCCCGTTATCTTGATATGTGTTTTATATTCTTCTATTCAATTATCGGAAAAGGAGATAAGATATGAAACTAATTTTAATTTCCTATATAAAATATATCATCAATGACAATCGTGGATGTTTGATTCATTTGAAAGACTGAGTTCAAACCAAAGAGAAATGATAAAGTTTTATTTAAAAATTTGAAACCAATCCATTTTTAATTGGAAAAGTTCAAAACAAAGATACGTTTATTAAAGGAATGGGTATGGAAATACAAGGTGTGCTAAAAAAGAAACCAAACTTTTGAAATAGAACGCCAACTAACAAAGAGAATGTGTTGGGACCACTGAACGCACTTGGCAGCAGATTTAAACAACTGCCATTTTTTTACATTTCTTTCCAACCGTTAGTTGACGAGCTACAGCCGCTGAAGTGAGTATGCACAAGATGTTCATCGGATTAGTGTCAAAGTGACAAGAACTTGCAAAAGAAATGTGCGTGTATGAAATTTTTTACACACTTGGCAAACCTTTTGCAGGGACATTTCAGTTGCTTACCTAAGCATATGGGGAGGACTACATGAGTATCACGGGAACGAAAAGGAAATGTGCCAGGAAGTTCTAACGTGTTTGAGAGATGCTGTGCGGTAGAAGAGGCTTGAATTGTGGAAAAAACCGTGCTTGATGTTGCTTCATGAGAATACGCTCACACGCTTCGCTCTTTGTTCGCAGATAGCTAGCAAAACATTGCACTCCAGTTATGCCTCATACACCATATTCTCCGGACCTAGTCCCAGCAGACTTCCTATTTCCCAAACTGAAATTCATGATGAGAAGACGTCGTTTCCAAACCGTAGAGGAGATTGAACCAATGCGGCCATCCCAGAAAGTGAGTTTCAGGAGGCTTTCCAAAAATGTTAGAAACAATTGGAACTGTGTGTTACCAGTACAGAGGACTGCTTTGATGGAGACAATATTTTAAATGTTCTGCAATAAGCAATAAAAATGTTATACCAAAAGTTCGGTTTCTTTTTTTAACACACCTTGTAGATATTCATTCCAGGGGTGATATACTGTTGCGGAGACGCTGCGGATTCGTAGCGTAGAATGCAAGAGATGTTTTAAAATGCCACACATAAATTACACAAGGATTAAAAATTTTGAATATTCTATTTCAATGCAATTAAGTTTACATAAACTCATGAAGTTCGTAGATAAACTGTGTAATTGCTTAATAAATGGTGTAGTTGTGTGTTCAAAAGGGGATAAATTGCTGCATAAAAAATTAATAAATTAACGATTTTTGAGATACCATTTCGCAAACTTTAATAATTTAGATTCAGATATTCATATTAGCTTTTCTTTGATATTATTGTATTTGTATTAACTGTATTAGAGTTACTAAAGCATAATAGCGGCAAAAAGCAGAGAAATAAAGGTAACTGATTACATAACACTTACCTATATGAACTGTTAAATTACTGTTCGTAAACTTTCAAAACACAGTCTTACAGCTCACATATACAGATTCGGAAACTTTGTGGATTAATTTCACATGTTTCCATTTCGTTTCAACCCACTTCCTCCTTTTCATTTGCTGCACCTCCCCATTTTGAAATTTTTGAGGTCACAGAGAAAATGAAGGACCCAGTGAGTGCCAAATTCAAAGACAGCATGTATAGCTACGTGATGAAGATATGCTTGTGTTATCTAGAACATATTCCACATAAAACAGTCAGCACTAATTGATAGGCATAATGATTATTGCTTCAAGACACAGTTCATCCGCACTTCTCAGATATCCACACGTTCATCCAAACGTCAGGTTAAATCACGCATAAAATCAATAAACAATGATAAGATACTTTTTTCCACCGTGCTTATCTTATAATCATGTCACCAAAAGATTAAAACTTTAATCAGCAGCTTGACCATCTTCACACGCTTTTTAGGTAGATGAAAATATAATTTGCCTTACACAGACAGACGTTTTCATAATGAAATGAGCGACATTTCAGCCTATTGGTAAAAACATGATTATGCTTTCAGTGACTAATTTGATTGTTCTATTGTATTACTTACTGTGACTAATTTGACTTTTTATATGTATATTTTTTATGATTTTCATATTTAGTGCTTTCCGTGCCGTCCAATCGATACAGTGGTTAACGTCACTGACTACCGTGCCGAAGGGCCCGAGTTCGAATCCCATAGAAGATATTGATGTTTGTAAATGTATAGTGTCTGTGTGGCGTGGGGGTACCCTAAATATGCGGCGAGTCGGAAGTCATCTTGAGAGGTCGGTGGAACCGTCTCCTTCGGAACCGTCTCCTCGGGGTGCTCTCAATCAAAATTGGAGGCGTAACTGAGCTAAATCGCACTGCCCCGTGTAAGTTGTTCAAAGCTGTTGCCAATGACAGGCGTAAACTTGCGCTCCTTGCAACGAGCAATTTCGTCCACTTGGGTTGATTATATATGTCAGAGAAGTGAGTATTAACAACAATAATTACTTTCCGCGACTAATTTAATCGTTCATATGTATTGTTTTCTGTCTTATAAGTGTTTTAAGATCAATGAGATATCAGTTTTTCATCTATAATAACAGCAAAAATTCACACTTAGATTAATAAATCACTGTTTTATATACACGTATTTCATGAAACATCTATAATCTATACTAACTTGGTAATTTAATTTTCTCTAATTTCTTTCTCGCCAAGCAGATCAGCGGTTAAGAGATAGAACTAATGATAACGGTTTATCCGAAGGGAGCTCAAATTTTAGCACATTAGCTGTCTGTATGGATGTTTCCGTTATTTTTACCCGCAACTAAAAGACAGTTTTCATTACAAAACCTCCACAAAGACATGCCCCATACCATAAAAACCGGTGCAGGACCAGTGTGGCGGTGCATAATGCAGCTGTTCAGCATCCTCTCTCCACGGTGTCTCCAGACTCGAATCCGACCATCGTAGTATTGCAGACAGAAGAGTGACTCAGCAGTAAAGACAATTTCATTCCATTCTGCAGCCCACATCCTTCTTTCATTGCACCACTGGCGGCGGACACGTCCGTGGTTCTTCATCAAGGGTAGACGAAGCAATGGACGTCTTGCGGACAGACCACTCTGCTGTAAACGGCGTCGAATGGTACGCGCAGACACTGGATGACGCGTTACAGACTGAATGTGCTGTGCTATGCTTCGTGATGTGACTGAGAGATCCGTCACTGTCATGCGCACAATGTTTCTGTCATCACGTGAAGTGGTGCACTGAGGTGGATGCGATCGAACACGTCGGTCCGTCGTACCCTCCTAGATCCAACGGTCACATATCCTCATTACAGTTGTTTGGTTTCGTCCAACACGACTACCGATTTCTCTGAAAGATCATCCACACTCTCGGTAGGCCACTATCCGTCCTCTGTCGAACTGGGATACTTGATCAAACGATGATCGCTGTTTACTACGAGGCGTAATTGATCGTTTTCTTTTAAAAAATCACAAGAAAAACACAATTGCCGAACTTGAAATCGTCGAAAACTTCAAGCCTTAAATAGTGCTTTGAAGTGGCGCTACAGGCGCGCATGATGTGCGTCTGCGCTGAAATTCTAATCATTTGCATATCTCACCTCCGCTAATGCATGTTGTAAATTTCGTATTATTTGCATGCTTCCTTCAGGGTGTTGCATTTACGGTGGCCAGCAGTGTATATATCATGATTTGTATATATATATATATATATATATATGTATGTATGTATGTATGTAAGTATACATATCATGGTATATATGCATACATCATGTTATATATTTTGATTGTTTCAAATTGTAAAGCATGGCTTTCTCCGTCAGTCAGTATGCACTACAAAGAAAGAAACTGTCAGTCTACCGTAAGTATGGCAAAGTTGTGATCTGTTCTATCTTATAACAATTAAAATCTGTAGTCGAATGAATAATATCACAGAAATATATTTAAAATTTCAACTAATTTAAAATATAACACTTTCTAGCTACTCTGACAAAGCACTAAACATTTCTGTTACTGTTAGGAGATAAATGGTCATTGAAGCAATTGCCGGAGAAAGACGAGGAAAAAGAATGGTTTCTGCTACTATCTTCCAGTAATCAAATGAAATGTGAATTGCTAACCGAAGTAATGTACCACAGCATTAGTTGTTCGTCTTTTATTAGACTACACAATAGAACTTCAATTATTCGGATTAAGTGGAACTATGCGGTTAATTGGTTCATCTTATGTTCAGTAATCCCAAATCTGATTTATGGTAATGCAAGTAAGGTCTTTTTATTTTTTCATTTATCCTGACTAATTTTAAGAAACTAAAATCGAGAGCGAAAATCGCACTTTATTCTACAAAATAAGAAATATCACGCAGAAAACATTATATATGTCATAAAGAGAATAGAAAACATCTGATTGCAATTAATCTGCACACTGAAGGTAAACATTCTTTGAATCCAGAAAAGAAGCTTTTTTGTGACTAAGCTGTTATTCGCAGAGAAAACAAAGGAAATTTAGCCTATATAATAGATAGAAGAAAGAGATATTAGAAGACATAAATTTTAAATTAAATTTTTATTGTACATAGATAGCTGATTACCACAGTGTAGAAATGAGTTTTCTAAGGTGTTTTAAAAATAGTGCAATGTTCAGTGTGATATGTATTATAAAAATTATAGTGTATTGAGTGTTTTTATATAGCAATGTGTTAACGTGCAATGCGACCAGGAGAATGTTTAATTAAAAAGTTATTTTTGGTATGTTTTCAGAATACAGCAAAATTTATGCAACAGTGAACTTTTAGCATAATATTATTTAATCAAAATTAGTATGGGCTGTATTTTATGTATGATAAGTACAGCATAAATTGAACAACGTGTATTTCTGTGTGTAATTTGTTTGTAATGTGTAATTTTGCTCTTTATTTAAGCCTGTTGTATCAAAAACTCTGTTTTATGTAACCAAGTTATGTACTATATAATCATGTTATGTCTTATGTAGTTAATTACATTATTCAGTGCCTTTGTTGAATTTTCAAGAGTAATGTTCAAGAGTTTGAATGCAATGATCAATTTCGGAGTGTAGCTCCAGATAGTTGATCAGGACGATACCCAATTAGTCTATGCAAGCCGCCCGGGTGTCCAGACCTGCTCTCACCTGCCACCTGTACATCTCTCTCTACGTATGTATGTATGTATCTATCTATATCTATATCTAGTATCTCTTTCTCTTTCTCTCTCTCTCTGTCTATATATATATATATGTGTGTGTGTGAGAGAGAGAGAGAGAGAGAGAGTGAGTGAGAGTATTTCTGAAATTAATTTGTTCATGTTTTCTCTACCTAGCAATTAAAGAAAGAGACGGCAGATAACATATTCACTAAGCAAAGCAAACGTTAGTAGAAGAAAGATTTGATTCAGAAATTTTGAAGCGGTCACTAGATTTTTAATTGTCTGACTAGAAGGTGTTTTTTCTGAATTCTGTTACTGTGTATTAATCATATTATTTTATAAATTATATTTTATTTTTGATTTCATTATATTTGTTTTGCATTCTTTAATTTTTGACTTTAGCATCTTTTTTGTGTTTATTATATATGATATAATATTTTATTTCTACCAGGTGTGAAAAAAAGGCTTACAAGCCACTAGTATACCTTAGAATTCTTTCACGCTTTTAATATTTAATTTTGTATGGATAAGAACTTCGTTTTCTCTAAGACAGATAATGTTCACATTATCTGAGGCAGCCATGACTCTACTGTATATGCACGCATGCACATATAGTAACACATGAAATCAAACATACTGTGAAGCACTTATGTCCCGTCCGGAGAGAATGTATATCATGCCTAATTAATATATACATATTACCCCGTATAACGTAAAAATGTCGCAAACGAGCGCTGTTTAGGGCCAGTTATGTATAATCATGACGTAACAACACATTCATAACATCTGCGCTTTTATTCGATAAAACTCTGATAGATTTTCGACAAGCCGTCTTTTGTTTTCATGAATAAGGATATGTATTAATTGCTATTGCTGTATTTTTCCTTACATTTTGAAAACATAAATTATTCAGATTTTGAACCTGCCTTCTAAAGAACAGCAAGCGGTAGATTATTTTCAAAGTAATTGGGTCCTGCTATCAAAACAATGTGTATTAATCTAAGCAATAGGGTCTCCTAAATAACGATGACAAGCGAGTGCAGCACTAACTTTTTATTAAATAAAGAGACGTCCGTTCCTTCAGAATTTAGCAGGAAAGATTGCATATTATTCTTTCAATGGTAGGTAACTTTCATGGCCGAGAGGACAATACGTAAGCACACCTAATTCATTCTAGTTTTAGGTTCTCGGTAACTAATTGGCTTGCCTCTGTAGATACTTTGTGGGTTTTCGGAAGTTATACTGAATACAAGCTATGTCGCCGAAGAAAATCTTAGAAGGTATTGCAAGCTAAATTTACAGCATTGCATTCCAGATTCGTTTGAAAAATTACAGTTAATTTCCGAGGTTTAAAACTAATTATTGGATTTAAAATGTGTTGCTGAATACCCATAGATAATCCAGAAAAATATGAAATCTGATTTGATTACCAAACGTGAACTTTCTGACAAAATTCGCCAGCACTTGGAAATTTCATAAAATTGCCAGAGTAGCACTAGTTACATTTCAACAGTTAATTGATCTCGATTTTTCAGCTAATTTTTTAATAATGAAAATTTTTAATGAGACATAATTCTTTACAATTTTTTGTGTAGTGAAAAAATTACGTATGTATTATTGATCAAATTTTTAATATTTTAATTAATGCAAAAACTTCCATTATTTATTCAAATTTCTTCCTCAATATTTTACCAAATTTGCAATCTACGTTTTGGCATGATGTCATCAAATCACGCTTCACTTAGGTTTCATTAACTGTTTATCAGTTACTTATATATGTTTAATAAAAACAAAGTATTAACTGCAATTGTATTTGGTACGCAAACTTGAAAATTTTTGCATTCTCACTCTGACTATTATTCATTTCGGTACATATAGCTGTTGTAAAATATATAACTGTATTTATAATTTCTTCAATATACCTGCTATGTGCTACATATTTAATCCATAATAATAGGTCTTATTGACAAAAAGAACAAGTTGTATCTTCTTACATGTTTAAAAGTGCATACTTAACTTGTTTAAAACTTGTCTTAACTTGTGCATACTTAACTTATTACATACTTAACTTGTTTAAAAATGCGAACAGTTACTAAATGAAGAAGATAGACATGCTATTAATAACAACTCATAAATCAAACAGAAAAGCATGAATACCAGACAAGCCAAAATACATGCAAAATCAATGATGTGCATTTATCTTTTAATGCATTACATTATCTTTTCTTTTCGAGAATCGATCATCTGGAGACTCGGGTATAATATTTTGAAATTTTAAAAAGTCGCCAAATACCGCTGCATTGCCAAATGTCGTTATAATTTTTCCAGTTGTCTAGTGCCTCAAGAATTAATAGGGGATTTTTCTCCATTATGTTAGACGGATATCAGTTGTTAGAGAAACCAGATATCACATAATGTTTCCTCGAAAAAAACTGCAGTCATTGAAGTTTATCTCTGAGTTACTGTTGAGACAATTATTAATAGTTTTTTTTCTTAAGCTGTTGCAAAAGAAAAGCTATAGAAAATTAAAGTAGATGCTCTCCCAAAATAACATCTATGTAAGCTACTTCGTTTCTGACGCAGTATTGTGATGGTTTGTCACGAAAAGGAAGAGTAATAGGTTCTGATCGGTACATCATCACTATGTCAAATTGTTATTAGAGAAGCAATAATCAAATTATCACATATAGTAAGCTATGCACTCCATGCAGCTTGGATCAGGTGATATATTGCTTAGTATTCCTTATCTGTGGCATATGCTTTGCGCCAGTCGTTATATCTATTTTAGATGCAATATCTGGCTATAATCCAATCGAGAGGCAAACCTAGTCCATTCCAGAGACAAGTCTGTCAATAAAAGATATTGCCTGTTAATGAAATCTATAGGTGGAGAGCTATTGGAGTTATTTCTAATTCCTTAAGATGAATTACAGCCACATTTTATGAAAGTAAAATAGTGTAGAAAAATATAATTGTTATTCTTTACCATAAAATAAACTGAGTTGTTTCTGTAGAATGTTTCGTGGTATGCAGTCTATTTTACAACTAAGACGTGCGATTCAATCAGTCTCATAAACACAGATTTAATCTAAATATAAAATCATTGACCTCTTCTCGTTAACCAGCTGGTAGAGTTATTGACTTTAAGATTAAATAATAGTATAATAATAGAAAACGTCTTTAACATATAATGGATATTTTATTGTGAGGTGTTTTATTACGTCCTTTAGACGTTTTGGCTGACAGGAAAATTTAATCATTTACATCACTAGGATGGAAAATTCCTTAACATCTGTTAAGTTGTTGAAGTCTAAACTTATTTCATAAAGCAATAAACATTTTGATAAACACCAAAATAAATATTTTTCACTTTTGATTTTCATATTCCTTTTATAACTGTACCTAAGATTTATATACATGAACTTAACTCATTAAATTTAAGGAATCTGGGGGGTAGGAAAGGTAAATAAACTGTTATTAAAGAGTTGAGAGGCTAGAGGGCTAATTTTAATCATTCAAAAACTTTAACGAAACAATTCTAGTTATGTAAATTGAAACAAGATGTCATCCTCCAAGCAGGGCAGAAAAACAACCTATAATTGGTGCAGATTTTGAACAAAGCTCTGTCTGTTAATAGAGTATTCAGGTATAAGTATCATTTCTTCAGAAGCAAAAAATGTTTTCAAAGGTGGGTTGACTGACAACCATTTTCATGCAAAGAAATAGGCGGAGCAAAGAGAAAACGAGTGTAACGTTATAAGGTATTTCTCCCGCCTTCTTCGCATGCCTTTGTGGTGTAGTGGTCAGCACGCTGGGCGCGTATTCCAAAAGTCCGCAGTTCGAGTCCCGGCGAAGGCGTTGCTCATTTTCCATCTCTACTGCTTCGAAATAACCTAATGACCCTACAACGTCATCTATCGTATGGTAATGAAATACGGAAAAGCTAAGATATTAGAATTTTAAAAGGATTTTGGAACAGATGGCTTGGAATTAGTTTCACTGACTACAGAGGGTACTTTTTTATCAGTATTCAAGGAATAAAATATCTTCCCCTAAAGATTTTTCAGCAACAAAAGAAGCTTTAGGGAAATGCTTCACCGAAACAAACGCATTAAGTGCACAACGATTATTAGCTATCAAACAGTTGTTTATTTCTATTTTATTACATAACATTTGTATTTCTTGAGACGAAAATGTAACGTTCTTTTAGTTTGGCCGATATATGTAACACTGATAAGAAGAAAATAATTTCAAGACTTTATCACTTAATGCGTGAGGAAAACCTCAGTAGGAGTCATGTTATCTAATTACGTCGCACTCAATTCTAGTTAATAACATTATTTCACTATTTTCAGATTCCGGTTTTGAAAACTTTTTTTGTCTCTCCTTAAACACTAGGTCACTTTGCAATGGAAAACTACAAGTTAGTTTAGGTTATGTTGATTGATTAAGGCAAACCAACTCGAAGGTTTTCTGCCTATAGGGAGAGATGCCTTCGTGGAGGACTTTTTAAGGTAAACTGACTCTTATCCACGATACACATGGGAAAATCAACCATGCAGCCAGCCCGTCTTCAGGGATTCAATCGCAGGTCGAATTATCAGTATTCAGGGACTAACCGCTCAGCCGCTGGTGGACCTATTGAAGCTATTGGACTCTTAGACTCAAAGTAGTAAAAGGTGCAGAGGCAGAAAACCTTAATGCTGTACATAAACTGCAGTATGTCTTCAGGAATAATGTAACGATACCATGACGCCTGTACAAAAAGTTGAACAAAATAGAAAAGTATCATCTAATACTTCGAAAGATCTACATTCGTCTATAACTGCTAGTTGCATCAGGAAGTCAATTGTCATTTAATAGTTTAGAGTTGCATTTCTTAATGAAATTTTGTGTCAAGACAAAGTGTGAATAGACAGATTCCTCATTTCATGAAATTGTGGCCTTCAAAAATCCTGTGAGAACGGAGTGTCTGAATGGATGCATAGATCATAAGATGCATAGTACAGTAGTATAATATAAGAGTGGATTTAAATAATTTATATTAAAGCATCAGATTAAGTATCTGTCATGGGGATGATTATGTCTAGAAGGAAGCATGAGATAGAAACCTTCTCTATGACTTCAAAGAATGTGATTATTTTACATGTGGATATAGCAGCGCGTTGGAAAATATCGCATTAAAATAAATATATTTCCTCTGCGCATGTTCATGGAAAGTCCAGTAACTTTCAAGCGAAATAAAATGTTATAGCCCTACATAAGTCTCTTCATAGGTGCATTTGGTTCTAACCATAATTTGTATTTATTTTACTACTCATATTTGTGAATGATAATTTCCTCTATTAGTAAAGATATCCAGAGAATGAAGTAACCAGCCTACCCTTCATGTTAAAAAGGAATAAAAGTCTTGGAGATATGTCAGGAATGGCTATTGCAAGACACCATCTTTATTTAAGGCGTTTAATCTATATATTTAAATTATTTATTTTTATAAACATTAATTAATTACCTAACATTTGACTGTAACATTCACATTTAAATTTCTAGTGCATTTGTAACTGATTCCCAATGATGTCATTGAAGTGCAATTTGTCATTTAATAAAGCATTATTCACTCTTCATAAATTGCTTTTTAGTGAATGTACAATTAACTTCTGTACCAGTACAAATGCCAAAGAGATGTAAAGCTTTATTTACCATACTGTTCAGGTACAGACTTTAAACTAAATTTCCAATTATAAAAGGCGAAAACGGTAGGTATGCAAAATTTGAATCTTTGCGTTTTATTAAAACACTTTCTTACTTTCTCTGAAATCATTTTCTAAGGTTTTTATTTTGTTTCAGAATAATTATAGTGGTTTATCTTTTCCATTCTTACAATAAAAAGCAAAAATTCAAAAGTGCAAAATTTAAAATCCCCACCACATGTATCCGTGTGTTATCCAAAAATCAAGTTATGCATGCTTGAGTGATTAACCAAAAATAATAAATTTGAAAAAAAAAGCCCAATTACTCTTCTATAAAAGGAAAAAAAAATTGTTCGGGAGATATAAAAGGGGGCTATGTGGCAAAAGTCAAGTTTTACAGGCGCAGCAAGAACTGTTCCATTCCTTAGAAGGATGTCAGAAGTCAACGACAAAATATTAAGACATCGATGTAACTAAGATCCATGTTATTCAGCGTTTTTTAAACGTTTTCTGACATTCTTATGAGAAATAGGAGAGTTTCTTGTTGCTCCTAAAAAGGGACTTAAGAACACAGCCCCTTTTTACAATTTCCGATTCAAATGTTCCTTTTAATGATTGCTCAAATTAGAACTTCTTTCTTAAACTTTCATACGTTTCACCTACCCTTCCCCCCAAAAACGTAAAAAGCAAAATCATTGCTTATAATTAAAGTTATTTGCATTTGGTTCTTCAATTATGACAAAGTATACGACGATTATCTTCCTAAAGGGGGGACAACTCCATGGGGTATGTTCTAAGAGAAACTGATGATTATCTATGCAACACGTAAAAAAACAAGAAAGCTTCACACAGATAGCCCTCTTCTTCCATTCGCGAATAGAAACTGTGAACTACGGGCATTTTCCGCCTTTTGCCGCTCAGATACTGATGGGCTTTATAATGAAATAAGAGAAAAATAATGATAGCTTATTGACTATTACTGCGAAATAATTTATCGGAAAAAGTAGTAAAATCATAATCCTGAGATTAAACTAAATTGCGAACATTTCTAATGGAAAATGGAGTTAAATATATTTTTTTTTTTTGTATTTAAAATAGGTAGAGGAACACTTAGTAAACAATATCAGATTATGAAACTTCTGAATAAAAAATAATACAATATCTCAAAAAGAGTTTAAAACATGCTATTAGAAACTTCGTAAACCATTCAGCGGAATAATTAATACGTCGTACGACGCATACCTTAAAGGCGTGAAGCAGTTTTTAATGACCAAAAGGATAAATTTTTATGATAGAAAATTTTCTCAGTACGCTATATATCCGTTACAATGTTCCGAGGGAACATTAGCTTTCGGTTTTTATGTTTATATTGGTTTCATGCTTTTTTGAAACAGATTTTGAAGAATATATAGAATATTTGGGAATATTTTACCATATTATACCATATTTAGCTTTCTAAACGCATGTAACGTAAAACTGTTATTCAATAACTTTTTAAGAGTCATTTTCATTTGTTATAGTCGGATAGATGATAAATAATAAGGAACAAAATTTAGAATGTATGTCATTCACCTAATAATGGCCTCATCAGAAAATATTTCTTAGAAAACAATATTCCCATACTATGTTGTCTTTTATTCTTCTGTTTTAGATCATAAAATCTCAGAGCTTCAGAAGCTGTTGGTTCTTTCTCTTTCACTGACTTCCAAAGTATCCAAAAGAGCATTCTTTGGTATCTAATAAAAATAGCATTACTTCACTATGGAATTCAGAATGAAGTAGTTTAAAATTATTGATATAAGAACACATCTTAAGATTTAGCACGTACTTTATTGTCTTCGAAACAGAAAAAATAAGTCAAAATGCTAAATCGTTATTTCATAATAACCTTTTACGATCAATGAGATAAGTCTGCATTTAAATTGATATTTGCAATGTAATTTACAGTCTTCTAAAGTTTATTTATCTAAGAAGTTATTTTATGTCAGTTCTTTTCTGTACCTTCTATTTTTCGTCGAGCTTCACTCGAACACAAATTAAGTTATGCTTAAATAGCGAGCGTAAGCAATCTTTCATCATTCATACTTTGGTAAATCTAAGTTAGTTGAATATCCTTTAGAGACGTGCCTCTGCAAGCCGCTGTCGGGTAAATGTTACTCTCCTAACGATTAGGGTTAGCTGGTGGATGGCAGATCGACCCGAGGCTTGCTGATCGAATTCTTAATTACACTTTCTTATCTCTTAAACACCTGCGTTAATTTGAAACTCTGAAAGTAGTGGTGAATGGCGATGACAGTTCTAAATTTTAACTACAAGTAAAAGAAAATAAGTCCTTTAGTTGACTTTTATTTCTTGTGAGCTTATTGAAGATCATTTAGACATTGATCACTTGCGGAGACGAAAATTCCTTAGATAAGGTTAGACAAATTAAAGAGAGATAGTTAGCCGAAACGTTAAAATTTATTACTAACAATATTTGTTGACAGAAAAAATAGTATAATTTTTTATGTGTACTGAGTTAATATTTATAAAATATTCAGCAATGCTTGCTCTTAAACGAAATTAAATATATGAACTTTCTGAAGTTTCGCATAAATCCTTAAAAGCAACAGTGACTGTATGTAAAAATGACCACATAGCTCATTTTACACATATATCTAGAGTTTTCGGCTTTGAATGTAAGAAACATCTTCTAAGCAAATAAATTTAATATATTTTATTCAAGCTGAATAAAATTCGTGGTTATTGTAGTGGAAAATTTTTCAAAGCATCCAAAAATGTGCAGTTTTTATATTAAACAAACTTCTTATGCTGCCTTACAAATTCGTGTAAATGCTCTGAACAAGAAAAAAAATAGGAGAGTATAAATTTGGAGTATTATCGCAACCAGAATCGAATTTAAGCGTAAATATATTTAAGCTTCAATTTATTTAATGATTAAAAATAGCTTGATCTTGCTACAAAACTTTCAAATAATTACATGGTGGAAGTAAAATTTAAAAATAAATATCATTTTAAACGTATAAATTCCTATAAAACCCTATCACAGCCACATTATCAGCCATGAAATAGCCGATTGGGCTGTAAATATGTAACGTTTTAGTTTAAACAAACAAAGTTTTATGTTAATTTCTCTTTCCTGTGAACTCTTATTTCAACTTCCCATTAGAATGAGCGCGCGTTTCAGCTTTATGCTAATTTGAAGTGGAGCCAAGTTTTGTATTTAAAGATTAGCAAGGAACTTCTCAATGTGAGAGAGCGTTTAGTCTCAGATCACTGCGGCTCTGTTCGACGTTCGACTGACTAGCTAGTATTTAAATTCTAAGCCTTAGCGCTGTTGCTCTAATAGTTATTGAAGTAATCTAAGTGCGTTAGTATTAGCTAAATCTTGCTATGCACCATTGATAGTTTAGCATAGAGGCCAACCTCGCGTTTATAGCTCTGAACGCAACGACGTTATAGCAACGACTTCTTAGTTTTCTACTTAACTTTATTTAAAATTATTTGATTGTTCAGTTTAGACCCAAGTGCGGTCACTATTTTCTGTTATCCCTTCCAAGTTGGGAAGTGGCTGTAAATAGTAGTTTAATAAAAGGGTAATTTTAAACCCTCCTTGCGTGCAGTTACTCTACCACTTCCACTGAACATAGCTGCATTCAGCTCCCTGTTCAAGATCAGGACTTTTAACACTATCACGACCATGTTCGCCAAAAGTATGCATGGAACACTCAGTCCTGACAAATAAAAAAAAGTACGAAGGCAATGAGACCAGATTGGAAAGATCAAATAAAATAAGATAATAAATAAATAACAAAACACTTTGGAGTTATAACTCAGTTTAGAGCGCTTGAAAACAAATCTGCGTAAAGATCAATCCATAAGCATTTTTGAAGAGACCGGAGCTATCACATTGTAAAACTAACACTAATACATACCGATTAGTTCAAAAATGCTTCCTTTTTTTTACAAATACTTTATTTACCGATATTACATTTTATTATTTAATTAAAGCATTTTTATTATTTGATTTTTGCTATAAGGTATTTTCTTCCCCTTGGACTCCTCTTCCTCCCTCTCGTGTAACTGGACGCATACTGGACGCGTATTTGAGAGGCCCAGGGCTCGAGCCTCGGCGAGGATATTGCACATATCTCATGTTCTCCGCTCCAAAAAACTTAAGACTCTACAAGTGGTGCCCGAGCTAAAAGATGGTGGACGATAGTTTGTCGCCACTTGGTGACTAGCTCGCCTAATCCTTAGTCGCCCTTTAAAAGAAGGAGTATGCAAGGCATTTTCCCCTTTTTTCCGCAAACCTTGGTGGTGTAATTAGAAGAATACTCGACGCATATTCGAGAGGTCCAGTTTTCGAGTTCCGGCGAGGGCACTGCATATTTTTCATATCTCCTGCTTCAAAATAACCTAATCACTATATAAAGCTTATTATCCTTCTTTCTAGTTTTTAAGATGTTTCGAATGGCAAACAATGCAAAACTGTTCGGCATACACAAAGTTTTCCATTTATATTAACCTGGAAATTTGCCATTTTAACATATGCTGATATACACTGAATGATAAAAGTTGTATTTTGATTGGAAATGTGATTTAGCTTTCTTCACAGAGCTCGATTACGACAGTCTGAGATTTTAGACAAGTGTACATTCAGTGACCCAGAATTCCCATTTTTCTTATTTTTATGAAAAATAATCAGGACTATGATTACTCATGGAATCATTTTTGAGCCCACTTATACCTAGGAGGTCTTAGTCTCAGGCCTTCTGTTCATTGGCGTTAAGCCAGCCGTGATTTTGCGGGTGGATTTCGACGGTTTTCCTGCGGCAACCCCTAATACGCCCCCATCTCGTTAGGATTGCATTTCCTCTAATTTTGAATCACCCTGCATATATATAATATGTATGTGCATATATATATATATATATATATATATGTATATACGTGTGTTTCTTTGTAGAATTTGGACACAAAAATTCACATATATATGTATGTGCAAGCCTACATGTGCATGCTCGTAGGCTAAATATGTAAGCAGTTATTAACAGCCAACTGAAAATGAAAATCTCATCATATATTAAATTGCATTAGCTAAAATATTCTTGGTCATGTGTTCTTCACTTTTATTTTTTCTAATCTCATTTGCTTTCCTTCTGTTACACCTCAACGAATCCTTCGTGTAGATATAATACGTCTTGTGTGCTTCCCATACCAACACAGTCAATTTGGCAAGGAAAAAAGGAAAGAAATATAACTAAAGAACAACTACCTATCCCCATAAGATAGTGGGAGCCCGCGGCGGCATGTAGAGAAAAAATCCATTCCTAAGCAGAGTTGGCTCTAACGAGCTCTCGTAGCCTACGCACACATTGTTACAGTTGGTGCTCTCGTTGCTATATGACCGACGGGTCAGCTGCCGTAACAATGCGGAAACATTCCCTCTGTAGTAAAGTGGTATTTTACTGCATATTTTTCATTGCATTAAATGGGGCCTTCTTTCCCTTTCTTTTGTCTACGCACTTTTTCTAGTTCTTGTAAGTGGAGAAAAGTGGAAAAATGCATAGATCTAAATAAGTTAGCAATTTATCTCCGTGGGACTATTGCATTAGGAAGGAAAGAAATATCTTTGTGCTTTTGAAATTTGCTTACTTTACCAAAATTTCATTCTTTAAAATACACGCGAAAAAAATATCTCACACGATGGGTAATAAGAACTTTAAAGTAAAAAAATACAGTTAGATGCATATAGATACCAAATGGTGAAGATTGCCAGTCGTTAGCTCTTTATTTCCGTTTCGATAACACATAATCTATTGATTCTCAGTGCTGAAGACTCCTTGCGTGGTAAGTTCTAAAACTCAAAGAAAACTACCAAATGTGTTCATCTAGAAGAAACAAATATGTCAACTTAGCATATGCATTCCGTAGCATCTTTGGCCAAGAAAACAGCGTTAAAACATACTGAAAAGCAATAGCTGAGATCGCAAGTATTTAGCAAACCAACTAATGTTAATTATCTGACTGTATACTGCTGTGAATGTTTCCCTGTAATGGAGCTTTTATTTTGTTTATAATGGATATCATGGTTTTTTTATAAAACGAAATTAGGTAAGCTCTTGCTGTGAGAGCAAACCAGGCATCAGGTTAGAAAAGGATATATGTTTTTATTAGTTCTTTAACGGATAAAAAAGAAATTGTGAGTCAAGAAGAAACAAAAAGGTACTGAAATTTCCTTATCGACAGAAAGCACAGAATGAAACAGATAACAGCATTGCTGGACATGTTTATGTTCTGCATGAATTTGTCCTCAAACACAAGAAATATTTTCTTTATAGAAAGCCCATGATCATTCTCTTCTTCAAGAAAATTAATTTGGTGAATGACTGGAGATTTTGCTTGTTGTGGGTGAAGAGAATTGCTTTAAAAGATTAGGGCTGTCTTAACTAATTGGAAAGTCTTTAAAAAACATTGCATCACCTAACTGGGTTTAACCTAAATTGGATAGCTTAATTACCATCCCACAGAAACGTGTCATATGTATTTCACCAATGAGTTTTCACTACAAACTTCTAACTCTAAAGCAAACTGACTAAGAAATGCGATACTTTAAATTTATTCTATCTCACCATTTGTGAGAATTAAGTTAAAATAAAAAACATATAATTATTAGTCACTTGGACCTGACTTAAACACAGGCTTTCATTAAACTTTTATAAACTCGAACAATTTATTCTAATTTTACCAAAGACTACAAGCTTCGCCAAGACCATGACAGAGATTTAAACGTTTCAACTTATCAAACCTAAATTTATCCTTAGTACCCTTTGTCATTCTGCATACACGGACACTTTTTTATCAGTTGCTGCATTTTTCTATTTTTAGTGTCTCTGTAATATACTGTCTGTATTGATATGCTGTTTATACTTTTAAAAGCACCAATCACTGTTTTGTACTTACTTGCTTCTAACAGCTGTAGAATTATTAGGATATTTTTGAAGCCGGAGGCTTGAAAAATGAGCAGTGCCCTCGCCAAGACTCGAACCTCGGACCTCTAGACTATGCTCCGAATGTGCTGACCATTACACCACGAAGGCATGCTAAGAAGGCGGGACAAATACCTTAAATAGGCCTACATATTAAAGGGCGACTGGGAATTAGGGGACCAAATCGCCAAATCCTGGTGGTGGAGAATCTTCTTCCACCACCCTTTTTAGTTCGGGCGCCACTGCAGAGTCATTAGGAATTTTTTTTAAACTGGAGACTTGAAAAATGAGCAGTGCCTTCGTCGGGACTCGAACCTCGGACCTCTCGAATACGCGCCGAGTGTGCCGACCATTACACCACGAAGGCATGCTAAGAAGGCGGGATAAATACCTTATACAGCTTTGTTTACAGCTATAATTCACCAGTTCTGCAGTTTAATCTTAGCATCTTATCATCGAGTAAGAATTGACTTTGTGAAAACTTGTCCATATCAATATATATACTATATTTAAACGTAAATATATAATATATATAGATAGATAGATGGATAAAATATTTTTCATTAACACGTTTAGGAGAAATAATAAGTTACCGACAAGAACTGATTAAAAAGTTAAAATCTTAGTCCAACAGAGTGTGGGGCCTTGTAGTCTATGTACCATAGTGAGTACAACATTGTACTTCATGGTTAATCTTCTAAGTCAAGGATTGTCAACCGGGAAGGAATTTCATAGCTTCAGGGAAGGAAAGAGGTCAGCTTTTTATTTAGCTGTTTAGTATTTTGCTTTACTTTATGAATATAAAGAACTAGTTTTGTTCAAGTTTTGGTATTTATCAACATTTTCTGTATTTTTTCTTGTTTGATTTATAAAACGCATTAAAAAATCTTCTAAATCAATATAATTAACATAATTTAGATTTAGTATGTGTGTAATTAATATACATATAGACATAAATATTGTGCATATGTATTTTTTGAGTTTAGGGAAGAAGGGGTAAATTACCTTCCAGCAATGGTGAAAGGGGTGCATGGGGCAAAATAGGTTAAGAACATCTGCCCTGACTTTACTATAAAATTGCCCGCCATTTAAATCTGCATAAACTCCGGAAAGAGCTAATATCATGGTGAATTGAAGAAAAAAGTAAAAGTGTAAATTTGCAGATTTCTTTAGCAAAATTTATATATAAATGCCCCAACAACCTTTTTAATTTGTACTCAGTAAAGTAATTGAAACTCTGTATCTTCTTAAGTTAGATATTAAAAATGAAAATAGTATGTATGTCATAAATGCAAGCGGTTTCATTGAGTACGAAATTTATATGGTTTAAATTAGATTAACTGGAAAAAAATCAGCATGTCCTCTCGGAAAAAGTTGGTTTTCTGTCAGAAAAGCGTTTTATGTGCTAACCGATGGACAAGTGAATAAGATTGCTAAACACAAGTAGCCCGAAACGGGTGCAAATCCCAGCGATCGAGCTTGCTTTTCTAGGGCTAACCTGATAACAAAATGCGAGCCAGTTTACACTCAGAAAGCTCTCCGTTAAGAGATGCTCCGGTTAGGCATTCCGTCCAAGTTTTGTTTTCCTCAATCAGCTAATTAAACCAACGTATATTAGCTCTATATTAAGTATAAAATGAATTTATTTCTCTTTTCTAGTTATCTGGTTGAAACGTGAAATATTAAAGTTAAATTTCGTAAACACGCCAGCTAGAATGTATAAAAATGAATTAAGTCGTGATAGTAAATTAATTTATCTTTACTGGTAATAATTACTTACCAAATATCTCATTTATAGATTTTTGATAAAATTATTGATAAAAACATTTTACTTTCTTCTTTTATTATTAATTATAAAAATTAAGAATAAAGTCTCCGTGTACTTGCTAATAATTGAAAATATGGCAGCAATAGAATTCTACAAAACGCCCCAGTAATTTCGGAGACAGTCTTTGATACTAACAGTTTCATCGCTCGGTTTATCCTACATTATTACCCATAAAGTTTCTATGGGATATAAATCCAGTGATTGCGACGAAGGATGTTATTGGCCTAACATAGAGAAGAGGTACTGTTACTTCATAGCTTTAGCTGTATGCTTCAAATCATTACTTTATTGAAAACGCTAAGAACTTTATAGACTTAAATTCGTTGTCCGTTTAATGAAATTCGCTTTTAACAAACCTGTTCAAATTTTAGTGCATTCACTATTCTTTAAAGGGTGTTTTCATATGTCTGGGTTTGATGTACCCTCCAAAACCATTTGACCTTCTATTCCTTACCTTAGAATGAATACCAGACACTGGAGTTTAACGAGTCAGAATTCATAATTGTCCACATTTTTGAAGTGAAAATATCTAAATTTACTTTCCTTTTATATAGAAGAAATTATTTTCTTTAATTGCAAATTATAAGTGCTTTCAGTAATTTATTGGGTTTGTTGCTGTTATTCTCGTTTATTCTCTGATATAAAATTCACGAAAATTCCATCTTTTTCTGATGACACTTATTCACGATCCTCACGAATTTCAAATTTCATGCTTCTGCTAAGCGCTACTAGTTTTAAGATTATGCTTAAACTTTCTATAGTACAATTACGTCAATCAAACGTTAGGTTAAGTTTATTTTTTTTCAAAGCAAAGCACTTAAAATCTATTTGATTCTGGATAGAAATGATTCGTGTAGGAATTTTTTGTCTATTCCCAAACAAGAACAAATTTTAATTAACATTCAGTATAAAAAGATATTTATTGAAAATCTTAAATTCGAGTATGACTTTTGACAATTGTTATATATTCTGTCAGTATATCAGTGTATAAGCAGTTTTTTTTTTCTTCAGAAACTACATTATGACAAGTTTCTGTCACCATTACATTTCCTTTTAACTGTTAAATCGTACGGTTCTAACATTTTGTTTAGCAAAAATTACTGTAGAAATAGACCACAATTTCCAACAGAATCAGAAAACACTTGCTCACTTTACGGTCAGTATTAACGGTTGAATTTATGCTTTTCTTTCTTATATGCAGGAAATGCATAGTCGTATTACGATTTGCAAATTTTACTAATGAAGACTTTAAGGTAATTTATTCGTATTTAGAATTTAAATTCCGGATGATATCTTAACATTACAAATATTGTATATATTAAGGTACTGAGAAAATGTGCGCTTTCACGTTTATCACTGACTACACATCTCTTAGTTTTAGTATTTATCAAAGATGTCAAATACTATACTTTGACAACATAAAAAGTATACTTCCTTGCAATAGCTTTTGTTAGTAAAGTTATGTGTATTTCTAATCAACTTCTGGAATACAAATGCGAGGTATTTCATGAGAAAAGAAGTTAATAGTTTGAGGAAAATTCCCATCATAATTCTTTTCGTAAACTTTCAGCACTTTTCCGATCAAGTGTTTTTTATTCTTAGTTGATTCAATTCAGAGTTTTCCGTTGCAAATTTATTGATGATTCTTAAATAAATACAAGCATTCCTTGACTTCGGATCAGTATGTTGAATTCAAAATCTCTTATTGATTGACCCATTTTGAAAATATTATTCAATTTACTTGTAGCCTTCAAAATGCTTTTGTCCTGTTTTATTAAAATTACTCACGAAACATTAAAAGGAGCGAAATTTGCTAATAAACAAGGCTAGCTTCCCATGCTGTTTCGTGGTGTAATGGTCAACGCTTCTAATAAAGTCTAGAGTCGCAATTTAAATTAAGAATAAAACATTATTCAATAATTTCTAGCCCCAAACTCCTTTAGTTTAAACATATATTTCTTTATATTAATTCCCACTTATGTATTTAATTACTTCTTAACATCTTACGATTTTTCGACTACAGCATTTTAACTGTTATATTTATTTTTATAGTGATCGCATTAGGAAGGATTTGTGACAACACACCAAACAAAAATTACAACACTGTTAATGGGTGCAATGTTTAGATGGTGTCACTTCCAGTTCATTACAGTTAAACAATAAAGTCCGATTGGAAAGCTAAAATTTCTTTTTAGTAAACCGCTGTTACATGCTACATTTCTGTAAAAAATAGATTTATTATTGTCCTTGCTAAGTGAAATTGATCTACACAAAATCTTTTGAGTATATATGGCTTCTGATACATTCCATATTTATTATAAATAAAACTTGCAAAATTTCTTTGCAACAAATGACAACTTATGATATATTTTGGAAAGAAATCGATATGTAAATTAATTCCGTGCCGTCAAAGACGCATAATTAAACTTTACAACAATAATTTTGTCAAGTGTCTAAATTTTTCTAAAATTTTTAATTTAGGAAGGGACATCTGTATTAGTTCACTCTTGAAATCGGTATTGTGTTATTCAAAATCTATAGCAACCTGAGCTGGTTTTTTGCTTACATTATGTGTTTTTCATGGCACGCTTGCCAGATTTGGCAAGCAGTGCAATTCTCAGTGGCACTCTACGCCACTCTACAAAGTTATCACATAAGGATATATCGCCCTATCTCTCATCTCTATACCGACCCACCTCAGGCCTCACGCATTTCTCGCCTTTCATGCGGTTTGTTGCGCCGATGCAGAAGCATCGAGTACAATTTTAATGAATGCACATCGTGCTGTATAGGTTACTTTTAACTTTACGGCACTTTCCCAGTTTTATTGTGAAATCTTGTATTTTGTTCGTTTAATTATCGTGACAATTCATACCGACATATTTAATTAAATGTCCACTAAAAAAGAAAGCCTGATGTTCCCAGTTTTTACGACTCTTGGACGAATGAATATATATTCGTACATAAAAAGAATAGTGCTGTATGTCTGTTATGTCCCAAAGCGTCGTATGTCGGGCACTAAGTAGACAAAACCATTTTGAAACTAAATATCAATTCACATTTCAGAATTCTGATGAGAAGTTTGAAATTATAAAAAGAGCTGTTTCGGATATAAGAAACAATATAAATTTTTTTGTCAAACAACTGGAACCAGACCTAAAGCGACGAATGAAGTTTCTTAATTACTCATTGTGGAGTTATTGTTGTTGTCGTGTACATTTCCACATGGAAGAATGATTGCCAGAGCCCACTCCGAAGAGAGACTCATTGTGTAATTGCCAAAGGGAAAACTTTCACAGATGGAAAATATTTTAAAGGGCACATTTTAAAAAAGTGTTGAAATATTGGTCAGCGATTTATCAAATCTACAAACAATATTACCCTGAATTCAAGAAATATCGGCTTCAGCGTGAACTATTGAAAAACGAATAACTGAAATAGCAGAAAAATGTAACAACAAAACAGGATTCTGGATTACAAGAAACTGTAGCATTTAGCGTTGCTCTTGATGAAAATGCTGAAGTGAATGATCTAACGCGCTTTGTTTTGTTATTATTTTATAATTGAATTTTATTTATTTTTTATTTTAATAAATATGTTTAAAAGTTATATAATACATAATATATGTGTAATTTAATTTTTTATTTATACTGATGGAATAGTTATATTTTATTTCCTTTATTTTATATTAATAAATACCTTTAAATGATGCAAAAGTAATATGTAATAAAACTCTAAATCTGTATTCTTGATCTCTATTCCCTAACTCTGCATCCATAGCTGCGGGAATTGAATTGTTTCAAATATTTCCTACTGTGTAGCACTCTGAATCATATTGGTAGATTGCTTTGGCACAACACAGCTACAATGTTGCCGACTTCAGGTGCATACTTTCATCTCCTCTTCAATATCATTCAGTGTCAGCAGTATATAATTTTTTCCAAATCCTGTAAGAAGTACTAAATATGGTATATAAAAATGAATGCAGTATTTTGGAAGTATTTCATTTGCACCTAATTTTGAATGTCTACTAAAGGTATTTTGAAGATATGTTGATTATGATAACGAAATTTTACACTTGAATTGAAATTTTATTTGCCACGTTTAATTGAAATCATTTTAAAGTTATTAAGAATTACATTTACAAAATTTCTTATGGGATTCTTGTTGCATTATAATTTCAAGTAGAAGAGCGTTAATATTTTGTGGTAACAGATGTAATTATAAGAAATAATACAAATTTGTTTAAAAAAAAGTGTGTATTTACTACTTATAGGAAATTTAATGCCTCCTTTGTTTATAAAAATAATGGGATTTTATGTTAATTAACTAATATTTATGATTTACACATTTACTATAACTTCACCTTTCCGTAGTCCTCACCAGGATGCAAATTAATTGGTAGAATATTTAAATCGAGGGTTTTAAATATTTTAGATACAGAGCTTTTGTCACCGTCTCTTGCAGTTACGTTCTAAAGTCCAGCTCTGCCAGTGAATATCGCGGCTTTAGCCATTCTGCTAGCCGACGTTTAAAACGCGCCATTAATTTATTGAGCCAGCTTGAAGAGGCCACTTGCTATAGTCATTGACTAAATTACATTTAATTTGACTATTTTAATACTCGCAAATAACGGAGTTTACTTGTTTTCTGTTCATTTAAAGATTTAATCAAAAGTTTATTTACAACCTTGGTAGGATTTTGTCATAATACTTCAGATTGAGCAATAACTCCCTTGTCAGTCTAATTATGATCAGAAGGACTTACAATTCTACCCAATTAATACTCTATAAATTCCGCAAATACATCAAGTTTTCATATATGACCTAAAACGCGCATTTTTGCCAAAGCATCGAAATTTTCCTTATTTCTGAAATTTCGGTTTTTATGAAGAGAGCTAAAATAACTATAAACTATATCACTTTCAAGTGATTATTTTTCTATATAAACGCATGTACAATTGTTCATATAAAGTCATACATAATGGATAAAGAATGACATAAAAATGTTTACTTCACAGCAAAAAAAGCATCTTCAGGATTAAGCAAACTGATAAATAAAATAAAATTTGAGCTTCATTAGAGAGATCAAACGAGATATTTAAGCTAAAAACTGCACATTTCTTGAAGCAAACAAAGCCAATGCGCCGGTAATTTGTGGATTATGGGATTTATTTACCAAATCCATTACGAGAATCCTTAATTTTGATTAACAGTCAATGGACCTCAGTCTATCATCGACCAAAAAAATAGCCAATGAATGGAAATGTTTTTCATTTGTATCGTAATTGGAAAGTTTGTAATTATCTGCTTTCACTGTCACCCTAATTTACGTAGTCATTTGTTTTTCCTCGTTGCAAACATGACACGTAAAAGATAAGTTCGTAAATCCCATGTGTTGACATAATTTGAACAGACAATCGCTTCGTCATTTTAATTGCATTTCTTTTTTAGATTCAGAGTGTATTACGGTTAGCTATTTGTTAGGAGTTCTTATTAAAGAGTAATTATCAATGTATTGTTCTTATGTTTACGTTGTTTTCTGGGCTAATACTTTTAATTAGATTTTCAGCTTCTGGAAAATAGCGGACTATTTAACTTCATACGCTTCAGAAAATATTCTTTACGTGTAACTAGATATGTCCGTAAGTTTAATTAGCCTCTTAAACGATGTATAGCAATTTTAAATCAAAGATAAATGAAAATTATTTCTAATAAATAAAGAAATTTTTCTGCAAAATTTTCCGCTTTCATTTTAAGCAAATTTGATGTTATTATTGGGATAAAAGGTAAAACTAACAGACCATGTTTGCAAGTGCTTCCATTCAGTGCCGGCAGTGTAATCCAGAAGGATACTATGCGGGAATTTTGTGATTTTTGTAATCCTTTACAGGGCTTCGAAGCATATTTTTCCCGAAATGTTTTTTGAATGAGTTTTAGAATTCTTATTGCATCGGAAATTAACGCATTTTCATTTAAATAACTCTGAGTGCGATCACTTTCCGAGACAATATTTAATTCCTCAACACGTCATTAGATAACTAACATAATGCTGCAAGTCAAGTTAGAACTCGTATGAAATTTCTCAAGAGTTATTGATTAAGAGTATCGCTCAGTGTTACCATTTGTCAAGTGTTAGTAATCAAGTGCCCTGTATACAATATGCTTGACTTTTAGTATTTTAATAAGCTCACAAAAAGCGAAATTACAGTTCTTTTATATTATGAAGTGTAATTTAATAGTTGCACGTGTTTTCTTTTATCACCTACTATTTCTTTGTATATCCTCTAGATTATATTATTAATTTAATGATTATGGCAGCGTTTCGTAATATGAATATTTGTCCCTGAAATCAGTAGTGCCTGAATCTATGATATCCTGAAATTTGGAATATGTACACGTTTTGCTCATTAACACCAGATTTATTGTTGTTGTTATTACTTATGCTCACTTGTCTGACAGTAACATCAGCCCAAGCCCACGAAATTCCTCGTGGCAAGGAGCACAAGATATGCCTGTCGTTGACAATAGCCTTGAGCACCTTACAGGTGAGAGTACGATTTTGCTCAGTTCCGCCTTCAACTTTGTTGGACAGCACCCCGGGGGGACGGGTGCGAAGGTCTCCCACCTTAAACCACTATACTGGTCGGGCAGCTTTACCAGATTTGTGTGTTGTGCATTTAAATAAATCGTAATGTTTGCTATGAAGACGGCTGTGTAGAGGAGGCTATTCGAAATTTTCTGATGATGATATTTAAAGATTTGAAAATAGTTTATCCACTAATTTTGCAAGAACAGAAACACAGTGGTTTTCCTAGGAAGATGACTTCAGTTGAGATCTGAGCTACCTACGCTTGGTATCGTTAAATCAGATTTTGACTGTATTCCTCTTTCCTCTTTTCTCCTTTTTTATGTATTTCTATTATTTTCGGGATTTCTTCTGGTTTAAGGGGTCTTATATTTTTAATTGAGAGATTCCGGGATTGTTCTGGTTTTATATTTCTTTCATGTCTTTATGTTTTTAGTTCGAAATTTATTACTTTTTGTCTGTAATTAATTACATATACATATACACATGTTTAAATTACATATATATGCACATGTTTTTCTCTTGCTAGTTGCTTTCATCAATTTAACTTTTCAGCGATGTTCATCAAACTTCCATACTTTTACCTGTGACGTGTAATCAGATTCATTTCACATTTTTTATATTTAGCTTGTCAATATCTTTGCTAGGTCCACCAGAGACCAGGCGGCAAACACCGCTGAACACTGGTTGTTCGGTCCGGGTTCCGCAGACCCAGCGAACGAGCTGGCTGTATGGGTGTTTTCTTGATTTTCTCCATCTGTAACGTGGATACGAGCCAATTTCCCTTAAAATAACCTCTAAGTGTATCCCTTTCTTTCCGCGTGGCACCAAATTTGGGGAGCATGCAATAAATATAAATGTCTACTCTAAACTCGTAGGTGTTGTGTTTTCAAAGAATTCCGTTTTTTATGTAGGAAGGAGTAAAAAAATATTGAAGTTATTTGCAGACATTTTATAGCTTGTTATGTAAATATACACCTTCGAATGTAAGTAAATGCAGTTTGAAGAAAGTAACTTGATGTTGCAGATTTTTAGAATTGTGAAGAAGAACGTAGCTTCATATGCATGTGAAAATTTCATCTGAATAATTAATTGAAATATTTACCTTTGAACGCTGAGGACTTCCTACGGCTTTCTCGTAAATAAGTGCAGTATACTATATTATGTTAGCACGACTACAGTAATAACTTATTTTCAAGCAAAAAACAAAAAGAGATCGTTTCCCTAAAATAATTATTTCTATTTGGTGCGGTACGCAACAAAGCGTAACAAAATTAACAATTAGGAACTTATATTTTTGAGATGATTGACCTTTATGTCTGTAAATGTAATACTCGTATTATTCTTCAAATTCTTTATGTCTGTAAATGTAATACTCGTATTCAAAATTGGGATTTGAGCTTTATACATTAACTAATTTAGTTATTATCCATTAATTTTATGCCACAACAATTTTTGAAATTCAGCCATTACTAGTTACATAAACCTATTATAACTGATAATAATTGTATTTGTTCTATATTCTATAAATATTATTCTATTCTGTTTCGATTTTACTGACGTTCCTATATTCTGTTTCGCTTTTACTGACGTTTCATGCTCAAGAAAGTATTTGAATTCTAAAAGCATTTTTGAAGTTATTTAATCCAGACATTAATTTCTCAATGACTCCAATCTTTGTAAAATTATGTTTCAATTTCGTCAGTGAAATGCTGTCCTAGAGCTGAAAGCATTCCTACCTAATTCATCAACTGAACTAGAAGAGCAATATGCTTGCATTTTTCTAAAGCCATTAAAGCTAAGATCGAAATGAGTAATAACCAGTCTGTACATAAAAATTTAATTAAAGTAGCTTCTTTTGAGAATAATTAGAAAATCAGTTCCAATATACATTAATATCGTGGGTAAAGGAAATTATAATTTCCAGTTCCAAAGCCCTAAATGGGATTATTCTGGTAGTGTGAACGTACTTAACTTCTTACTACTAAAGATCATTGCAGAAAAAACTCCTTTTTACAGGTAAATAAGAGAATTGTGTTTTGTAAATTTGGGGGGGGGGAGGAGAAACTTTAATTGTAAAGGGGAAAAAAATTCAGATTTTAAATTACGTCCAAAAGGACTTTTTTTAACATTTTGCGTGTTACCTTTATTTATTAAATATCATGTTCTTCATACTTAAACCATAAAATTCAGTTCAAGAGAAATATCGCAAAATAATTTTAAATTGAGGATATCTTTAGAATTTCCGATACACAGTCTCACGCGCTGGAGATAAAAATGTTTCTTTCTATACAATGTTGCCACTGCTCGCTTTGAAATCCTTGAATTTGTTAATCAAAAATTCGTTAGCATTTTACAAAATATGAAATCGATAATAAAACAAATTTCAAATTTGGGTTTCCAGATGCCCATATTCGCAGAAGGATTAAGACATTCAAAATTTGATGGCACTAGGTACCATTGTTTTATCACAATGCGAGAAACATAAATATATTTATGCAGATTCTTCATTATTTAATTTCTTCAAATATAATACAGGGCCATCATATTTGATGGCAACTATCTGAAAAGTGAAACGGACATTCAGAGTGATTCGACGAAAAATCCCAAAACGAAAACAATAGTCCTTCAGGGACTAAAAAGGAAACTTCAGGGACTCCCTTTGGACTAAAAAGGAAAAGCAAAACAATGCAAAACTCCATTAATTAAAAAATTAATATTTAACTAAAAAGTAACAAATCAAAGGGGAGAAACTGCCGTTTGACTGATGAAATTATTGCGAAATGGCATAAATGACGTTTTCTTCAGTTGTATTAAAATTGCTTATGCGAGCAGATATTGTAGATAGATCTATCAAAAAAAGTTAAGTTTTGCCTGATTTATATATTTAGATTATCTTATATGATTATAAGCACTGAATGAAGCTTCAGTTATAAGACACTTTTTTTTATTAATAAAGAAATTTAATCACGGTTTTGAGTTTTTAGTACAAATCATCTATTGTTTTCGAGAACTTGTGAGGAACGTGCTGACATCTTGCATTTGCAATCGATCAAATCGCACACTTTACTTGTGATTTTAAAAATATTCTCCTTACTTTGTTAAGATCTGAATAAACTAAATAAGTATTATTAATCCCGCATGCATTATAAGGAGATGACTGAAAGTCGAAATTTCTATTCGTAAAAGATATGTTAAATTTAAAGGAAAGGCCACAGATCATATTAAACATTAAAATCACATATTCGTTGCTCAAATTATGCGTCCTCATCTAATAAACGGAAGGACCAGACATTGGCTTTGAACGCAAGAAGTATCCGTGGTATTCATTCATTCTCACTAGATTTTCGCTTCAGAGATAATTTATCTCATATCAGTAAAGATTAAAAGTACTTATTTAATTTCTTTTAAAATCAAACCTTTATTCCTAGATTGCTTGGCAAAGAATCTGAGAAGCAACGACTTTGATAGATACTCATTTTTAAGCAATATCACGTATCGAATGATACCCAAATAAATTACACGTCCAGCAATAAAACGTAGGTGTAGATACTAAAAGAGATACTGTGGTTGATATTACTCGTAATTCTAATAAGCGGACATGCATAATGTATTTCAATTCATAATTCACAATGCTTTCTTGTATGTGGGTTTTCAGTACCGCAAATGCTTTAATCTGTGTATTCTCCCAGAGTTTCACCACTGTAAATGCATGCGGCACGCATTTAATCATCGAATGGTTATTGCTGACTGGAAAATTAAGCGAACAGAAGTATTCTTTTTTTTTACTGCATTATACAGATGATAGAGTTCGTGTGAGACAATTCTTAAGGAATCCACTTCACTTGGTTATGACTTAGAAAGCACCCAGGCAAGTAAAAGAATTTTGGTAATCTGGGACAAAACAACATTCTTTCTGATCCTCCATGTAGAACCGATTCTCTGGATTGCAAATGTAAACATTTTTATACCTTCGGGATTCTTTAGCGCAGATGACGTCTTTTGACAAGAATATAGCAAGGGGTATGCTTTAAGTCTCAAAGAGAAGAATTTTAATGTTTCCTAGGATATTACAAGGAGTTTTTTTTAATAATATCAAGCCACTTTTTGAATTCAGGTGACAATTACAATTTGAATTAGAGAAATAGTTAGGAACGCATCACTTTAATTATGTAATTTATAGGAATAGGAAGATTTCTCTTTCAGTATGGTACTAACTACTAGGAGCTGCTTGCTAAAATCTCGTTGAATCTCAGTGTATGCATTGATGAGCTCAAGCGGTAAATAGATAGGTTATTACAATGTTTCGGCTGTTTGGGTACAATCCCTGTAGAGAAAGAAAGAAATATTCTGTATCTTTTTTCTTTGGAAGTAGAATACCTACTGTTATTTCTTACGGTCTTTCACTTAAAGTTCATAATATACCAAAATGCAATGTAATAAAAATCTATAGTAATATAAGCTTAATAATATCGATTTTACTTTAAGTTCCACTTTTAATCATTAAGGTAATATGAGTTTAGCAACATAATAAGAATGCATGGAATTACAGTCATTCAGAGACTGCACCATTCAGAGACTGTATAAATTTAAACTAGAAAAAAACATTTTCGTTTTCTTTAGAAAAAGTACTTCTTCATATGGAATAAATCAGTAACTCGTATTAATCGACAAAGAATTCGATAACTCCTTTTAAACTTTGAAATGAAAAATAGAAAAAAATAGCTGTAAGAAATAAGCTGAACCATCCGTACAGCCAAATCAAGTGTGGTGGAGAAACACATTCTTAAAAAACTATTAGGCAGCATGAATTCAAACGGCTGTGGCACAATGAACAGTTTCATAAACTAGAACAAATACAGCGTGTTTAAAATGCAGCAAAATGGAAATACTCTGCAAAAGAAACTCTATGTGAAAATGAAAGTGCAAAACAAAGAACAAGAGTAGTAATTTACATTGACGGGAAAGAAGAGTTAAATCTGGTTTCGAAGGAAATTAAATTGCGTGGCCTTGTTTCGAAGTAAGGCAAATTAAACTTATTTTACAATGTCAGGGTTGAGGAACAAAGAAATCTTTAAACTTAAGGCATTTCGTAGGCTACTTAAAACGAGAACAGGGTGAGAAATAGGCATTTGTAGCTAAACTAATATAAACTGAAAAACTTAAATCAAAAGCTATGAAACTTATATATTGCAATGTTTATAATTGAACAACTTTCCTTTGAAAAACCAAATAGTGTGGGCTATTTTCGTATTCTAAAGGAGGGGAAGAGAAAAAAATGCATGTGGCATAAATACTTAGCTGATCAACGTTTATTAATGTTTAACAATATGCTTACCCGAACCATTGTGTACAGCGAAAGTTTTGATTAATTTCATGAGCTGATTCATGAATGTAACTTTATATTAATTAATACATTTCATTTCGCTTTTTCGTAGCATAGAGTTAGCAAAACTGTGTTATCTGCACGATTTTGAAAGAAAGTTTGCTTTGTAATGCAAAGCATTTAAATCTGAAAGGAAACTATCCTCAGCTAACTAAGAATTTGATATTGCTAGTTATTTTTTTCTCTAACTTATATCTGAAAAGGCGAAGAGAAAAAATATTTGTGAGATGGACGCACCCAGATGATCAATGCTTAATAATGTTTAATAATATTTTTACCCGATACATTGTGTTCAGTGAAGTTTTTAATTAATTTCATGAGCTGATTCATTTTGTTAACTTTACTCTTCATTATTGCTCAAAGTTTGAGTTTCGTTGTAAACTAGCACAAAATAATTGATGCAGCTTCGTTTAATCTTTATTTAATATTATTTACTTATTACTTAATTTAGCTTAGTTTGGTCCCAAAGTTTTAAAATGTATACACAACATTTATTCTCTATTTTTTAATTCTCCCAGTCTCATTCCCATACACTCCACACCGTAGCGAGTATCACATCTTCACTCATTCAATTCGTTAGAGAATCGGATTTACTATTTGAAAATATGTCAGGGCCATTAGACGCATTAGGAGTTTTGATGCTGACAGAGATGAGAAATGAGCCGGGACTCGAACCACGGACCTCTCGAATACGCGCCGAGTGTGCTGACCACTACACCACAAAGGCACTCTAACAAGGCGGAAGAAATGCCTTATAAATAATCTAAAAGATGTCGCAATACTTCTTATTTCAATTTCACCGTTACTGAGGGAAAGTATGATTTTACTCGGATCAAACTTAAAATTTATTGCATCCGTTTCGAAATACTTTTCGCATCGCTAACAGCCGAATGAATAACATTACTGACACTGGTAACTGTACGTTGTAAAAGACGGAATAAGCTGGTCACATGGGCGATTTTGTGTTTCTCTTATGCATCGCTTAATTGCACATGAGATCCCCTCCTCTTAGAAACTGCAGAATTTATCAGTTTTGAAGAAGCTATACCGTACGTGACTCGTCTTAGATTAGTTCCTATAAAAAACTTGCGACATGATTTAAAAAATAATAACAATGTGCCACAAAATCAAGTTCTATTTTGACTTAAAAAAATTAATTGCTCTCTTCTTTAAAAATTAGCGCGCGATAATATTTAAATGCGTAACGTAATTATTAGTCCAAAGGGGCTCTGTCCCTGAAGGACTATTGTTTTCGTTTTACGATTTTGCGTCAAAAACGTTAAATGTCGGTTCACTTTTCAAACTGTTGCCACCAAATATTACAGCCTTGTATTATATTTAAAGAAATTAAATAATGAAGAATGTGCATAACTGTAGGTATGTTTCTCGCATTGTGATAAAACGACTATACCTAGAGCCATCGAATTTTGAATGACGTAATCCTTCTGCGAATATGGGCATCTGGAAAACCAAATTTAAAATTTGTTTTATTATCGATTTCATATTTTGTAAAACTTTAACGAATTTTTGATTAACACACTCAAGTATTTCAAAGCGAGCAATGGCAACGTCGTACAGAAAAAAAAAAAAACATTTTTATCTCGAGCGTGTGAGATTGTTTGTGTTTAGGAAATTCTAAGGATATGCTCAGTTTAAAATTATTTTGAATTTTATGGTTTTAGTGCGAAGAATATGATATTTAATAAATAACGGTAACACGCAAAATGTTATAAAACACCCCTTTGAACGTAATTTAAAATCTGAAACATTTCAGATTTTCTTTTTTTAATTTTGATTTAAGTTTTATTGATATATATCTCATTACAGTACATAGCTTTTCTTCAAACTGGGCAAAATCAGAGTAACTCCAGTTTTATCAAAAACTTTTATACATTTCAAAGAAGATTGACGTACATTTCTTTGTCTTCTTGGAGCCAAAGTACTCTGTCAAAACAAGGAAATATTTGGGAGTTATAAGAAGACCGACATCACACATTTTTTTCCTTTGAAATCTCGAAATAAGTAGACGTATTTTTTAAGTCAGTTTAAATCAGTTTAAATCCACTTAAGTCAGTTTAAATCAGAACTTTGCTTAATTTTAAATTTGAGATGTTTTTCTCTTGCATTAATAATAGACTGCATGTTATTGAAGGCATCTAAAATTTAAATTTCAACTATCATTTTATTAATGCAGGTAAAATGCCCTTTCTCTCCCAAAAAAAAATCAGATAAGAATCCAGAATTTTTCTCTATACTGAGATTGGGTAAAATTATAAGATTCAAGATTGGAAGTAGATGTAATAACTCAGTAAATCTTCAAATTATGGGTACTAGATTTTTATCAAATTTCGTGTGTCTAAAATAATTTTATAAAATACATTTTTACTTTTATACGATTTTCGGAACTTATAAACATTTTACGATTCTGTGCTCAAAAATGTACATTCAATTATAATATTCAGGAGAATAAAGATCAATTGGTCCTAAATTGTTATCCCAACAAAATGTAAAGTATTCTTATAATACTATAAAAATAAGACACTGAAGCATATTAATACCTTCTCTTTTGTATAAGCAACAATTTAGATTTTTAACTAAATGTATCTTAAACTGTGCTAAGAATAATAAAAATAATATTTGATTCTTTAACAATGGAGGCATTTCAGAAATAAGAGCACTGTAATTTTTTAGCTGAATACGACAAGCCTTGTATTCTTAGTTAGCGACTTAGGGCTCTAAAACAATGAGCTGTTCAGGCATGTTTAAACTGAAAGAAAGAAAAAGAAACTATATCAAGAAAATTAACTTATCCACTCAGCGTACATGAACAGAAACTAAAATTTGTATTTATGAATTTATATAGCTGGACTTGGAAAATACACTTTAGCTCCTCTGATAGTGAGTGTTTTAATATTATAAAGAAATATTTTTCAGAAATTTAATATATTGGAATTAAGTTTGCTTAGTTATATAAGAGATCTATGTTATTCAATGTTTTTTTAAATAACTAGATCAGTAATGTACAGCAGATTTCTTGAGCGAATTAGCGTAAAAGAATAATAAATAAAATAATAATAAATTACATGAAAAGAATTCTTTGTGGCTAACCTTTATGTACATAAAAATGTTATGGATCAATTCTGTAAGCTGTGCAAGAATTTGAATATTTATTTATTTTATCAACTTATTATAGAAACTAAACGTTATTAAGAAAGTTTACCCAAGAAATTTTAAAAAAAGATATAAACGGAATTTTGTTTTTGATATTGTGCCTATTGTTAATCTCAGAAAACTATTGAGAATTCGATTATCTAATGAATCGAATGAACGAACGTGTCAAATAAGCATGAAAATGTAAGAATTGCATAGGAACGAGAATATTAAATTAAAGACTAAATAAATAATATTAAATAATGATGGATTATAATAATTAATGGTGGATTATTATTAATGTTTTATTTTACAATAAATCAAACTTTAACAATGAACGGTAAAGGTTAAGAAAAATAAATCAACTCATGAAAGTAATCAGAAACTTCACTGTGCACATTGTGCACAATGTTTTAAATAAAAATACTGTGAAACAATGTTAAACATTAACAAACATTGATCAGCTGTGTGCGTCACACTACACACATTTTGTTCTCTTCGCCTTTTCAGATATAAGTTAGATAAAAACAAAATAACTAGCAGTATCCAATTCTTAGTTGACAGAGGATAGTTTCCGTTCTGTGTTAAATGCTTTGCATATTACAAAGCAAACTTTATTTCAAAATCATGCTGATAACACAATTTTTTTAATTCTGTGCTTCGAAAAAGCAAAATGAAATTTATACACTAAAATTAGATATTCTGACACTTATTAAAAAAAGGAAATTTTCCTTTAAGTTTTACCAGCAGATTATCATTTTGCCTAACTCAGCTGTACATTATGCGTAGGAATGGCGGTATGTATCAATGGTTTAAGCTCCCCTTCCTCGCGAAGTGCAACTAAGAGGAATATATATATACATATATTCAATTTCTTGCGTTTTCTGAAAATGCCATTATGTATTGTATTATTGATGCAGAATTTTCTTCTACATTTCGCAAAAAATGCTAGTCATTAAAATTCCCTTATTATATAACATGTCCCCACTACTACGTTACTAGTTAAATTGACCGTAGAGAAACAAACTGCCAAAAGCATAACTTGTCTGCTTTATGGTTATTAAGAGGCGGTAAACATGTTTTTAATCGAGATTGATGATATCTGTTTATGTGACAACCGCGGCATTATTGGTGCAGTATAATAATACGCCATTTCGGAGACTCAGAAGTTGTAACAAGCAAAAAAAATCAACAAGAAAAGAAGAAAAGAAATCAACAAGAAAAATGAACTGAAATTAAAAATTCACTGAGGCGAACAAAAATTACCCACAAGGCTGAAAGCAAAAACTATACTCGAATGCTAAAAGCCTTTATCTCTTCTAAATGCTTGAGCCCTCCAAGTTTTGAACCTTCAGGGATCTGTGCATAAATGGATAAAATATGTTCAGTGCAGATCAATTTGAACCAAGATGGCTCACTGTATTGAGGTGGGGGCGATACATTTTAATGACTATAGTGCCCCCTTCACTCGCTCCGTCCATTACATGATGAATAACGATTCAGTCATCATTATGGAGGGCCGGAACCTTCGCATTAAAGTATTTGTGAGCCTGCCTCTCCCCATAAGTGAGGATTCCCTAAGAGAAAAATGTATCGTGCGAACCATTTCCGTCAACCATATTTCGTTCATGACTTTAGGGTCGGCTTTGAGTGAAATGATAGATGTTTATGCATTGTTGTGGTTGTTTGGGTCTCTTTTATTACTTAAAAAAGCTGTTTATAGTAAATGAAGTTCCATTTGGGAAACATTTGTAGTTGGATTGCAGTAACAATTCTTCAAATAAATTGAGATAAAAAATTTTTTCCATTAAAATCATCTTACAAAACAGTATTTTTGAATAAACAGACATGGAAATACTTTAGAAATATATCAAGCATCCTTTCATAGACCTATTTTCATAACAACTGAAAATTTTTACTGAAAATTTATTTAAAAAATTTTATTACTTTAAAAAGCATTTTTTTCATTCTGATATTTTTTTAAAATTTTCTCCGATTTTTGACTTTTATGAACGAGTTACCACTCTTTTTTTTCCTATGCTCATGGAACTGAATTGCTTTATATTTTTCTGCGTAAATCTTAATCAGCTTCTTTTTTATTTTTAGAGATTAGAACATTCAGATACGTGTAATTTCATCACAAAAATTATAAGCGATTAAGTATATTTCAGTTAAGATGGCTACTTTAATTCTGTCTTAATCAAACGCGTATACGAAATGTGTTTTTTAAAAGTGATGAACGACAAATTTTGTGTGTTCTTTCTGAAGTATTGCAGTATGATAACATGTAGTTTAAAGTTGCATAAAATTTTATGACAATCAGTAATTATGCAGAAATTGTGCCAATAAGTTTAAAAAAAATTAATTAATGGTAATTTGAGTTATACTATTGAAGCTAGAATTTTGTAAGCTAATCTCTTAGTAACTATCTTTATAATGTTCTTCAAAAGCAATTACTTTGAAGTTATTGATTATAGAGAAACTATATTTATTTTCATTATTATGATCGTATTCTCAATTATTTGTATTAATTACCGGTCATTTGAACTGTTCACATTAAGTTTAAATTAGTTTAATCATTATCCAAAAAATTTTTGAATTCATTAATGTTTTACAATACTATAATCTCCAAAACTAAAATAGTGAATTGCAATAATCTCCATGTTTCTTTCGCTAGTGTTTGAATGTTACTTTAACTGCGTCTGAGAAATGTGTTCAAAGATATCAAACTCTTATTCTAAACTCTTGTTTGTTTTATGAACATTGCTTAATCATCTTATTCTCATAATTTACTTTAAAAGAGAATATCTTTATACACAACATTTTTAATAGAATGCATATTACGACTATAGTTTGTGAAATAATTTAAAATACACTTCTTGTTATTTTTATACTTATACAATAAATTCGTAATTAACTTTATTAAAAAATACATAATTTTAAAGTTTCTGCTTGTCTATATTACATAGGTATGTTTATTTTAAATGTAATGTGTTTCTTCCATTTCATTGAATTGATTTTAAGCTCTTAGTACAAAACTGAAATTTCGTAAAACGTTTGCCGGTATTAATAAAACCTTAACATTAAAACCTGTAGTAATTAGTTCTCGCGTTTGATTCTATTTCCTCAATAGTATTATCATTATGATGCACTTATTATTTCTTTCAAACATAACTGATTTTAGCTGGCTTGTCTTCATTCCACTAAACATGAACTAAAACATTGTAAGATATGCAGATAGTAAGCTCTTTCGTCCAGTCAATTTCTGCATCATTTTACATTAAATAACTTCTGTAATGCAAATTTAACACTCCACATATCAATATTGATTAAATGCTAGGCCAAAAATCTCCAAAAATATGTATCTCTGAAAGCGAGTGTTATTTTATTCAGTGCTGAATATCTAAGAAGATAATTTAGTCAGGCACATCTGTCTCTATACGAAGTGTTTTCTTGTTGTTGAATATATAAAAGGATAATATAGGCAGGCACATCTGTCTCTGTACAAATTAAACTTCCACGTGATTGAAATCTTTATAAGACAGCGAAAAATTTGCTTATGTTAAGAACTAATGTTATTTAACTCAATGTAAAACTGGAACACTTCCCGTCCACATAGCTGTCGAAAGCCAGGGCCCATCAAGTATATTACGAAGGATGGGAGGACGAGTTTTTGAAAGAACACACGCGCACCAGGCGACCGTCATACAAAATTCATGAGTGCATTTTGCATCCTCCTCGGAGAAAACAAAATATACGGAGAAGACGCAATGCATCTTCGTGCGTTAGGTGCTATGTACTTTACGTACTTGAAAGCCAAGGGGTTGCACGATAAAGAGCAAACTTTCTTTGCCGATCTCTCTTTGAAATAAAATACAAGCTTAAAATTGTGAAGATGCCATCGCTTTATTTACGCTTATTTTGGAAATGGATGAGAAAGTCATGAGAATTATGGGAAATATTTTTTGATCAAATCTGCAATTTTTTTATTTTTAATCCAAAATTTACGTTTAAAATACATGAATGAGATATCATTGAAATTTCCCTTAAACTAACTTCTATGTAATTAACTTCATGTATATGACGTAACTTTTGTGATATTTTGTTTCTCATAAATCATCAAAACTGGATGATTTTCAGATTAAATAATTAAAAAAAGGGAGGAAAAGTGAAATTACTGAAGCCTATTCATTTTGAAAGAAAATTAAAATTAGATTTTTATTCTCATTTTGGTGAATAAAAGTAGAAATATGAAATCTTAAATATTGTAAATATGAAGGTAATATAAAATTAGACATAAAGCTAATTGACGTATTGTACTAAACTTCAAGCCCTGAGGGGTAGTTTTAGGCTGTAGTTTTTCTGCTCCCTAGCTAAAAACAGTGTAAGGATTAACGAAAGATTAATTGATTTATGAACAGGTGTAAGTTCCCCAACCAATACTTACAGGCCAAGTGTATACGATCAGAAATGGAATTCCAGGTACAGAGGTTTTTCATTTAGCTCATCTGTTAGCTTGCAGATGAAATAAGAAAAGAATTCAGGGAAAAAATCTAACGGAATCTGATTAATATGATATAATTTTGTTGCACAAACAATATTATAGGTAGCGTACTATTCGCAAAACTTCCGTGTGTCATGGTTACACGGGATAATTCCTTTTAACAGTTCGAATATATAAACATCTTGGAACGCTGGAAAATGGAAGAAGCATGTTCTGCCGGTTTTACTAATGTACTTCTACATGTTTCGCCCCCAAAGAGGACACGATTGCAACATAAATACTACTCACTAGAATAATGGAAAATACTCAGGTGGGCTCTACCTGAATGGAGCTTCCGCTTGAGAACAGAAAGCTAAGGGTTTTCATCCTGACTAATGTAATTTCATATACAGAAAATACATTCCCGTTACTTTCTTTTTTTCTAGTGTAAAACTTCAAATTTCTGAGACTACCACTCAATTTTTTGCTGTTAAATGTAAAAGTAAAATGTTAGGTTAAACTGATATTAAACATTTTATTTTAACAGAATAGTTAATTAACAATTGCCTTTACTGCTGACATTCATCTTGGCTGCAACTTATTCTTATATAATTCTTAAGCTGCATTAGTCCTCTTATTTTGCAAGCATTACTATTCAACAAAATAAAAAGTGCACTTGTTATGTTTTACGTTTAAGACTAACTGCATTAGTAAACAAAATATCAAGCATCATAACGATCTCATGCTTCTTATCATGAAACCGAAAGAGTACCTTTCTTCTGAAAGACCCTAATTGCCGAGAAGCTTAAGCCTTGAAACGTCGATCTCTTCTTCGTAAGTTCGGTTCCCAGTGGTTTTGAAGGCTCACTGCATAAATATTGTATTGTTATCTTTACCTACAGTACAACGCAAATACTAGTCAATTTCAACTTACTTAGAAAGTATTTCTCTTTTGTCAGACAAGATAGCCATTAAATGCTGAGATTTAATTAGCAAAACAAGTTAAAATGAAATTCCGTGATTCGAAAGCATTTTGTTTTAACTAAGATGCATTAAATATGTTTTAATTCCTTAATTTATTTTTAATAGAAAAAGCAATCTCGAATCCTTGCTTCTATTTCTTTTGTTGCGTTCTTTTTGCCTAACTTCTTATTAAGAAGCAACATTATTAAAATATATCTCAAAACTCGCATCTTTTGAAGTTTGAGAGTAATAAAAATTTAGTAATGATAGAAACATATCATTTTATTTTAAAAGTATTAATTAAAATAATTATAGGAAAAGCAAGAATTCAGTTATGTTTTAATACATCATGCATTTATGACAGTTATCATATTAATTAAACTTTTTTTTCAATTTTCTGAACTTTAAATTTACAAAACCATTATACTCGTTGTATTCTGAAACGAAGCTTTCCATTTATTAAAACGTTCGAAAATAAGTCTTTTGGGTTTCTCCTTAACGTTATAAATTTATTTGCAATGCATTTAAGTAGCGATGTCAAAGACTTAATCTACCGGCAAGTCAAATCTCAGCTGGAAGCCCTAATCTTAAATATCGCAACTGAGCGACCGAATATCGAAGAGCATTAAGACCTTTCTCAATCGATAAAACCGATTACAAAGAAACAAAATTAATCACATCATAGTGCTTTCCCCATTTTCCCCCATAGATCCGATCTCCTGTATAAAATGAAGCTCTGTAGTCTCTAACAGTAAAAAAAGTTGAGTTGTATCTTGCCTGATTCTCCGTTTATACAACACAGAAATATATTTTCCATAAAGCCCACAAGCTAAGGGTTAAAGGCTCTAAGAAATAACTCGGAAGTCATTCACGGGAGTTTGAGGAACTTTTGGTAGGTTATATTTTCTTTTTCGGAAGGTAGTATAAATAAGGATGACTGTGGGCATCAATGACTGAAGTCAGCTGTCTGAGATTTGAGTTTGAAATTCAATTCCGTTATTGCATCTAACTTTATGGATAAAGTTGCAAAATAACTGATTTATGTGATAAATGTATCAGGTAAGTCTTTGTAATATATTCTAGTGAGTGGAATTCCGTTAGCGAATTATAAGGAGAATTTAGAAAGTCATGCAGTAAGATGCACAGTGAAAAACCGAAAACATGCAAATACGTAACTAAAATGTTTTGCCTTATACATATTTTATGTCTCTAATATATTTAATTAACGCGTTTTTATGAATACGTTTATAAAGTCACAATTGAAGATTTCAAGTCACATAAGCAGAAAGGAAGAAAAAACTCCCTAATTTTTCTTTCATATTTTGTATTATAAAATCCTGCTAAATATTTACCTTAAAAATCAACGATGGATAAATAGAATAAAACAGAAAAATTTAGATCACATAAAGTATTTGAATATACGGGGTGTATCAGTACAGCGGTGACAAACGTTCAGGAGAGAGAGAGAGTGTGTGCACCTAGACGATGGGAAATCACATAGCAATGCATAATCGGAAACCCTTTCCTGGCGCGGTAGTGACGACACAAAAAGTAAAAAAGAAGGACGCAAACAGTGAGATAAAACGTGTTTTATTATGTTTAGTACATCAGAAGCCAACAAATAAGAACAAAAACAACGATTGCCATTAAAGAAGATGTTCGAAATTACGATCCCGTACCGTGATGCGGGCCTCACTTCTCCGGCGCATGAAGAACTGCATTACAAATGGAAGATCGCATGGAAGATGCATGACGCACGGTTCCTGCATCATGGTCCGGGTCGTAATTTCGAACACCTTCTTTGATGACGATCGTTGTCATTTTATATTGCTTTTTCATTGTTTTTGTTGTACCCCGAATAATAAACGTGTTTTCTCACCACGTTCGTGTCCTTTCTTTCTCGATTTTTATGTCGTCCCTACCGCGCCAGGAAAGCGTTTCCAACCATGTATTGCTATGTGATTTCCGATCATGTAGACGTACTCTCTGTCTCCTGAAATTTGTCACCTTTGCATTGATACACCCTGTGTAGTAGATACCGCTTCATTTTATATGTGAATACATCTCAACTATTCATGCGTTTCCTTTAATTTCATTGTTAGGAGTTTTTTTATTGTTAAGAGGATTTTAGATAGCTTGTGGAGCTGCAAACTATATGTTAAAGGTTTTCAAAGTTTGGCTCATAATTGAAACAAAAATTGCGTCGTAAGTTCATTGCAGATCATGTGATTACTCAGTAAGAATACAGTTGCTTTGTAAAGCAGAATAAACGAATATGTGTAATTATTTAGTAATATGCGGTTAAAAAGATTGCATAAAAATGGACAATGCACTACACTATGAAAATTGTATTTAAAATTTAGCTTTAGTATCGTTTGGTATTTTAAGATATTCGGATGTTATTTCAAAGCATCTAGTAACTGCATTTCGAATTTGCTGTATGTAATACAGTTTCGGTTAGTGACTAAAATTTAATTATGGATATATAGATATGCATTTTCTAAAAATGGAAATTTACATGGAATGCACAGCAATCATAGAAATTGCTCATAATTTGCATTATTATAAGCGCCACGAGGAAGTAATAGATTTATTAAGTTAAAAATAAACATTATTAAGGAAAGCTGAGACATGAGGCAATTAACAGGATTGTTTAAGGTGCGCAAACTACGATTTTCAAATCAGAGACTGCGTGGACTGAGTATAATCGACAAATGGGATTTTAGAGAGTAATTATAATTACATTCAACATCCGTTAGAAATTTTAGTAATTTTCTTTGTTATTATAAAGTGTAAATTTCAGACAGACTGGCAGCGAATTATCGCTAAGCATGCTTAAAATTAAATACGATCAGAAGGCGCACTTGGTGCTTTAACACTATGGATCTCAGATAACTGTGGATAATACGAAGAAAGAACTGTCTTTCGATCAGTGCTAGACTCGATTGCCTTCTTTGTTCTGAAGATGAAATTGTGGAACACTTGTTGAAGATTTGTTTGCTTTTGAACACCGAACAAAAATGCTGCAATTAACGTTAAAATCACTTTTGATCAGCTGTAAGGGAAAATTAAAAAATTCTAATTCACTTTTTTTTGAGTCCAGACGAGAAAAACACATTTTGAGTCGGTTTGTCTTGTTCCAATCAACTAGTTCATAGGATATCCTCATATAAAGCTTTCTTATCTTACCGTGTTATCGTCGAATCATAATAAACATTCGACTTCTGTGCTATCTTTTCTGTTATTTAGAAAGAATCTGATCAATTTGTAATTAATGTTCTAGCTGAAATAAAAGTTCTTTAACTGCTAGAACCCAGTAGAATTATATAGCGACTATTCGCTAAGTTCTTGTGGGTAATAACAACTCCGAAGAAAGATTAAAATAACTTTTACTTGAATTCAAGTTATTTACAGACAGCCCATCTTGGGCGTACAGAAAGCCAACACTTTTGGCTTGAACTTAAAATAGAAAATGTAAAATTAAACTAACGCTAAATAGAACTAAGCTGCACAGAGTTGTTACCGCTTAGTTGGTTTCTTATCTAAAAATCACCGTCGTAGACTAACAAGCACGTAGTAAGCACGTCCGTGACTTAGTAAACTTTAACTCGGATAACAAAGCGGCCGAAAGGCAGAACACACTTTCTCCTTAGCTCTCTAACTGAAGTATCTCACACCTCAGCTTAAATAGTAGTTTCTCCACTACTTCGCATAAAAAGCGAAAGTGAAATCTCATTCTGGTAGGATAATGAGGAAGCAAAGGGAAAGAATGTCTTAAAATCAAAATAGCTATTAGGAAAAATAGTAAAATCCTACAAAGTAAATCTTTTAATTTGACAGGATTAATACAAGGATTGGAATGACAGTGGATTTATGTTGGCAGATTCGTGTACTTTTATCTATACTTGCGAACCAATGCTGGATGATTTATTCTTCAACGGCTCTTCCATCAAAACCTGAACAATGTTCTTGGTTCCAATCTTAAGAGGATTCCCACATTAAATCCATAAAATATGCCTTCCTTATTTAGTTTATCTTCCTGAGTAAGTTTGCCTTAATGGTTTTGCTCAGTTGTATGTTCGTTGAACGTCAACAGTTTCATCTCTGATGCTTGTCTTATACGCTGATGCCTCATATAAGCTTCTAGCCTTACTTTTTCATCGTACTTTTGATTATTCATAATAAATTTATCTTAAATGGTGCAAAATATTTTTATTTGTGTACACTTCACCTTCTGCGTTATACTTCCTCAAAACTTGACAAACATCCGAAAATGAGAACAAATTTTATTTTGTAGGCCTAGCTAGCAGTTTTGACGCGTGTATTTTCCTGTAAATACTAAATGCAAAACGTATTTAACAATATTACTTAGTAACCTATTTACTTATTCTCTCCCTGTTTTATTATTAATAAAGCTACTTAAAAAGACTTTGTCACAGATTAAGTAAGAATTATTTTTAATGTGCTCATGTATACTGATTTCAGATGCTCATTGAAAATTCTGATAACATGCGCAAATTTTAAATAAAATCAATTAAAAATTATGTAAATGCTTAAGGTTATATGATTACTTCTAAAATTTAAAATATACGTGTGAATCTACAAAATTGACAAGATTTTTCTCCTTTATGAGCGCTTTTCTTATTTTGTTTCCCATTTTTGTTGTACATATCCGGTTTTCGATTAACTGTAACCATAAACTAAGTGTTTGTTCTTGATACTGGAAACAAATTCCTGTATTTATTATTAATTAACGAAAAGAATGCATATTTTCCTTGAATTTACATTGCTCTACAAAAAATACTTGCGACAACAAAAATAGAAAAATCGTTACACTTAAAAAATGGAAAAACACAGCCTTTAGTGGCATTAAATGAAAAACATCGTGGTGCTGAAACACTACGGGAATGCTCATTATACGTTAAGCTAAATTTTATGAATGTCTTCTTTGAGGCGAAGGCTAAAAATAGGCTAGGATTAACATGCTTGAGCGACAAATTCCCTAATGTAAACGATTCCAAAATCGAAAAACATATTTTTGAGCGATCATAAATTTAAAAATTTCTTTTGTATCAAAATTTCCAACAAAAGCTGAAGCTGCTTGAAACCGGTTCATGTAAATCACGCAAAAAATTTACTAAGAGTTTTTTCCGAGGGTGCAGAAAATTAAGGAAAAGCCATGGGTAATCGTTTAAAATGGTACCGATACTTGAAACACTACATTTTTCAAAATTTCCTATCCCTGCATCACTGCATTCTTTTTTTTCCCATTATCGAAGATATGAGTGATGTGCATGGTGAGCGTTTTTTTTTTTTTTTTTTTTTTTTTTTCTTTTTTTTTTTTTTTTACCATTTTATTTTTAATACTAAGAAAAGCTATAAAAGACATCAGGTTGTCATGATTCTTCATAAAAACTACTGGATTTCGGAAAGAGAGGTTTTTATTCCAAGTATAATATAAATCGAAAATTCCGGATCTTAGGTAGTTTTTTCTTCGATGCTTATGTAAATTTATGTATACTTATAAACGGTCCCTACTTGTGATCAAAAATCCTTGCTTGATATTGTTGTTTCGGTTCGCTTATTTACACCGAAGCACGCGGGGGTTATGTGACTACGGGAAGCGATGACTTCACGTCGGAATTTCTGAGGAAAATTGAGTCGTATTCACGTTACACATTGGGAAAACCACCAAAAAGACTGTGTATCCAACTCCTTCCTCGAGATTTGAATTAGGGTCTAAATGCCAGTATTCATCGAAATTACAGCTCGTCCGCTGGTTAGCCTTTGCATAATAAGAACGTTCTGATTGCATTTTAAACTTCAGCAGCACAGATACTGCTAGGCTCTTATATTTCTGTTAATGCAGTTAATAAAATATTTAAAAAATATTACTCGATGTTATCTAAAGTATTTTATCGTTCAAGTAATAATGCTCTAATAGTAGATGTTACTTAGTGTGCGTGCATATATTAAGAAAATTTAAGCCACTTGTAAATTATTAAAAATAGATACATTTTACTAAGATACGCACATTGCGTCTTGTCTGAGGAATTAGTTTCAGATCAAAATGTTTTGCTTTCCTTTAAAGCATATATATTTAACGCAGTAGGTATTTGTATATTTATCGAGAGATATATTTGTATATGCGTATGCAGGCGTTTCTTAAAAACCTGTTAGAATACTTTAAATAAATTAATTTGTATTTTGTAATTTGTGTTTAAATAAAGTAATTTGTTAAGTAGCGTAGAATTTAGTTTCTAAAACTGGAATCAAATAAAAACGTATTAGTCAAATACGTCAAAATTTATATTAAACAAATTAGCGTACTTGAGTTAACGACAATAAAATAGACTATTTCTTGCTTCTAATAAGCCTATCATTCATATAAGAATCTGAAATTTTTCTAAAAATAAAAACTAAATTCCTGGCACTTATATACCTATAAAATGTAACAGACGCGTTTACTTATACCAAGAGAGACTCGAACCACATTTCCTCCGAATACCTTAGGCATATATTTTAGACTATGTGCAGGGCTTACGAAAAAAAAGGAGTTTGAGAACATGTTATGCAATTCTTTTTCACTGGAGAGGAAACGTTAGCCAAGGCAATATCTCATATTGCTGTCATTCTTTTTACATTGTTGAATACACATTTTTATGTCATTTAAATGTTCGCGAACACACACGTTTACTTGAAAATGTTATTGAACATTAAACAATAATAAGCTGTTTATTTTAATGCCCATTTATCATTACACGTTTGCTATAATGCAAAAAATTTCTAAGATTAGAATTTAAATGCATTATTTTTACCAAAGCATACATTTTGAGAATGATTTTTTATTGCAGGACAATGAACAGCTTTATACTACACAAAGCTTAAAAGAGCTTAAGTTAGTTATAATAAACAAATGTGTTGTCATTGCCAAATCAGACACTGAATCCGCAAGAAATATCCATCTAAATCACTTAATTTTTTTAAAGGACAGCTTAGGTTTCCCTTAAATGAATAAATATGGTTAACAATAAAAACGAAATATTACCCTGATTCGACTTATAATGCATACAACGAAATGATCGCCTAATTTCTGATTAACAAACATTGTTGACTTTGTTTACATGTCGATGTGCTTATGCATAACTTCCTTATTTAGATTTTTGTAATCGCTGGAAAGAATGTTTCGCAAAGAATACGCAAAGACTGCCTAAAGAAGAATACGCAAAATCTACAATAAGGCTCACCTTCGGAATCTAGATCACATCTGTTGTGTTTGTATAAAATGTAACAATCATAAAGGTCGACAAACTTAAAAACCGTGCATTTGTCTAACTCACTTTTCAAACTATCCTTCCACAGCTAACAAATCTTTTACTTTTATCTACATCTGACTGAGAAACCCAAATCTACACAGGATTTTGTGACAAAGCAATTGTATTCTACTTGGAATTTCATTTGCTTTTCACTTACCATTATAAAAATATGTATAAAATCATATAAATCTTACGCTAGGAATTATTACTTAAACGAGATGCATAATTATTTTCATATTAGCAAATATATTTTGTGAAAACCTAATACTTGATTTGCGCTGAGCGTTACCGAGAAAAACATATACTTCGGAAACATTTTGTGTAGAAAGATGTTTAAGGTTTGGGGAAATATTGTTAAGCAATTCATTTTTTTAAGAATCCTTTTATTTTAAAATAGAATCTTCCGCAAAATGCATCAATTTAAATTCATTGTGATTTATACCAGCTTTCGTTTGAAAAAATACTTCGGACGACAACCTAAAGCAATTTTGTCGTTATGATTCAAATTCCATTCTCTTCTGACTGAAAGTAAGCTTTTAAGTTTGTTTATTTTTCCTAATGAATCAGAACATATTTAAAAAAACGAGTTAATTCAGCAAATTACAAAATGTCTTTATGCAAACGCCTAAAACAGTTTTGCAATTACGATTCTAATTTCATTCTCTTCTGATTGAAAACTAACTGTAAAATTTTCGTTGTCTTTAAGGTACCTAGGAAGCATGCTTTTGCACATGCTTAAAAATAAATTAAATCAACAAGTAAATATATTAGATACTAGTCTTTTGAAGAATGTTTTGTCATGATTTAAGGAATATGTTTAATTTCCTAATAGATACTAGCATTTTGGCTCCTTGTATGTGGCCTCTAACACATTGATGAAATGATTTGGATGTTCATACGTACTTGAAGTGAAAAGGATTATTTTCTAATTTTGAATACTCCAGTTAAAAACAGTATATATATATATATATATAATATCTGTCAATTATTTCCAATTTTTATGAATTTCAGATAGTTAGTATATTATTCGTGACACACACAATATATTCTGATAATCATATTATGTTGTTCATCTTTTCTGTAAATGAAAACGTATAACTTCCTAATTTTCCTTATTCTTATGATCTGAAAAATAATTATGAATTCCTCCTATTTTGAAAACATTTAACTGTTTGTAATTACGCAATTCATCATCTCAGATAATCTGTTTCATGAAAAGAAATATTCACGAATAAGTTCAACTCTAAGCAAGAAGTTATCAACATTCCAACCAGACCGCAGAAATATATGTAGGTTGCTGTAAATACTGTTGAGAAAAATGTTTATCCTCTCAAACAAGCAAGTAACAAAACTACTCTACTAGAAACAGCATACTAGTGATGGTCTCAAGTTCCTAGCAATGATTAATTAAGAAACAATCTTATAAAAATATATAATCATAAATCCTTAAAAGTAACTGCACTACTTCATAGAGCTTGATACATATTTGCAGTGGCGATGAACCTTTATATTCCCAAAGCTTTACATGCATAAAAGAATTTGAAATTAAATTTTAGAGACTTTGACTGCATTCAGATTGCTAGTTTTAAGTTTACTTAATATGTTACTAATCCGTAAAGTAAATCCAGTGTATTTTGCAGACGACTTCAGTTGAACATTAAATACCGGGATAATTATGTGCCTGGCTATTATTAAGAAGAAGAATCTTCGAAACAGTTTCATCTCTTCACGTTTACCACTATTTAGTTAAAAACAATTCGTGTATAAATTTGGGAAAGTAGTAGCATGTTCCGAACGAATTATTAAGAGATGATAAAAGTTATGCCATATAGTAAGTGAAACCTTTTTCACTTTCTGCAATAACAGTATTAATACTAAACATTTTTTAGGTTTCGAACAATACATGCTAAAATATTAATATACGTTTATTGCAGATGCTATACATTAATGATTAATTTTATATGAAAAATGTGTGAAATATTAATACAAAAACGGTCATTGTTATATATATGTGTATACATACATATCGCCTTACTCTTTTTTTTGTGTGTGTATGTGTATCAAGTAATATTAGATTTCACTTTTAAGCTCAGAAATTTAGAATCTTTCACATTGCAGAAAAATGCGCAATAAATTTGTCGTAAATTTAGCAAGCGGTATTCTCTGTGGAAAAAATGTCTTCATGAAGTATTTCTGGATTAAACTAATTCGTATTCGTATTTACGCATGGTTACATGAATCCCAAACATTTCGTCAAATTGTGAAATAACTTCAGAGAAAGTCTATTATATATTTTGATGCTGACTATGCGAGATTACATAATTTCTTTCTTTTTTAATTTTTAACTGATATGAGATAAATTAACTATAATTGTTAAAATATATAATTTATAAAATGTACTACAAAGGTACTGCACACTTTTATAATAACATAAAATACCTTAAATGATACAAACATTTTTATTTGCTTATAAACGATTAATTTTGGAGAGGAAAATACATGAAAACACGATACCATGTAAAAGATTTCATTTTTGTGCAAAATATTACATTTTATGATAAGGAAAATTTAAAAGTAATACTGACGTAAAAAATGCAGACACTAGCTTCCAGCCTACAATGAAGATGAATTTTGAAACGGGGTGACAAAAATTACATTTTATAATGAAATCAGTCTAGAAAGAAACTGAGTTTTATTTATTTAATCATGAAAAATCACGCGACTGTTATCTGCCTAAGAGAAGAGATGTCTTCGTGGAGGACGTTTTAAAGCAAATTGGCTCGTATTCACGATACACATAAAAGAAACTAATGAACGAATGATTAGACAAACAAACAAAAAATGCGATTTCTCGTACACAAAAAAGTTTCAATAAGGGGCATGGTTTCCACTGACCGAAAGCAATGTCGCGTACTTATGAGGCATGGAATTGATGAGATTGTCAACGGAGGACTTCTGTAAAAGATAGTTTTTCAACTGCTGAATTCTTCCTAGGGGTGATAAGCAACTAGCAACCGTTCTCCACAGAATGTTCCAAGCATGTTCTATTGAGTTAATATCCGGGTAATATGCTGGCCAATCCGTTTGAAGGATTCCTTCGTCGAAAAGGAAATTGTCCACAAGTTGCGCACGATGTGGCCTGACGTTATCATCCATGAGAATGAATTCATTTCTTATTACTGGAGCATAAAAGACCCCAATATGTCTAAGAATCTCATCCATGGATTGCTGAGCCATCAGTGTTCCATTTTTAATAATAGGCAGGTCGGTACGGCTATTGATGGAAATACTCCGCTCCGTCAAATAGGACATTTTCATTCACAAATGCAGGAGTATTTCGTGTACCAGGTTCTCCCCAGACGTGAATCCTCCTATTGTCAGGTACTACACGAACAGGACACGTCCGTGAAGAGTACGTTGCTTCATTTTTCTGTTCTCCACCTGAAAAGCTCCTGTGGCCAACTTCTGCGGGCAGCATGGTGGTTCTGTGTCATATTTGCACAAGCCCACATGGTGGAGTCTGCGAACACACAAACCCACATAGTGGAGTCGGTTTAAAACAGTTTGCATCAAATCTATAATACCAGTAGCTTTCTAAAAGCGTTGCTACAAGAAAATTCTAAAACTTCGGATTGCGTTATCCAACTCTAAACGACCAATGAACCTCGAGCTTATCGATTCAGCTACGTCATCTTGCTAAGACTTCGTATTCACTGTTGCAAAACATTCACTGCGTGTCAGGTTATTTTTAATCTCCTCCTACATAAGGAATGCTGCAGGTCGCTGTTCATTAAAATGCGAATTTTTCGAAGTCACAAACAAAATTTGCATATTCCCAACGTTGCAAACTTTATAATTTTCCTTTATAGCCTCTTTTATTTCATTTTTTTCAAAAATTATATCGATTGTATGGTTATTTCATACCGAAATCACAACATTCTCTAATTGCTTTGACCGGTGTACAGTACTAATTGAATAACATATTTGTCCAATTAGTGAAATTTAATGGGGTAAACAGTCAGCTTAAACTGATTTTTTGGCGAATTTCAGAAACACTGTTGAAAGTCGTTTTTCATCACAAATTTAAATTACAACCTAAATTTTTCCAAATTTTATTCTTTAATATTAAAAGGTTAAAACTGAGAGTCATTTCATAATGCTTCCTTTTTTATGTCATCAGCAGATTACGGTTTATACAGACAAAAATGAAAGAAAATCTAGAACATAAACTACTTTTATATTAACTAAATCTTATATTTTCAGGGAACTAGACAAAGACTCTTACTATATACAATTAGTAACTACTGCTGATTTGGCAGCCAGAGACCCAGAGACTGAAAACCTATATCATTCCAATTATTTCAATTAGAAACGAGAAGGTATTCAGAGATAAATGCAAAATTTTGTGTTCATTATTTATTATTATACATCATATAACTTTGCGTCATGTCTATATATAGTCTATAGTATGTTATGCTCGTAAGTAAATTTGTTTTGTAATTTATTATGCCATGTCGTTTAATCATGACACATTTTTGCATAAACCGGCTCCCCTGAATGCGCGTTTCTTAACCAAAGAAATTCGTATTAATTTTTGTCATATGGAAATAATATTAAATAACTTGTACAGAAAGTCATGCTTTCTGAAAACTTATGACGCAAAATTAAAAAAGCATTCAGTTGATTATTCAAAGATATTTAGTTTAATTTAGTGGTTAGTGCTTTTGAGAAAACTATAAATAAATTAAAACAGGAGTAAAAAGTTAAATATGAATTTGATTGTAAAATCACATATATTCAGTGTGTTGTATAACAACTGAAAATTACTGGTGAAACTGTTGCTTTTGATTTGAATTTTTCGTTTGCAAGTTCAATTAATTCAACAGTAGATGAAGAAATCCAGAAATTTAATGTATAAAAGCTTTTAAGAAAGCCAGACACGTAGCGAAATCTTTAGTAGAACTGATGGCAATAATTTACGTGACAAATGAGGTCGTTGCCGAGTAAGTGGATCGTAACGATCTGTAAGCAGACTCTTGGTTATGTTTTCGTCAAAATATTGTCGTATAACCCCCTCTACTGCTGTTGATATGTTATTATATATGTGGCTGAGTACCAGACTTAATTTTGTTGTGCTTGTTTTCTCAGTGCTTGTTTAACACTCACTCTTACGTATATATTTCGGACAAAATTTTAGAAATAAATTAACTCTCCTTCCGCTTTTTTAGAAGGCAAACAAAGTGTAGAAGCGTTTTATTTGCTTGAAAAGCATACAGAAGAAGACCATTCGATTTCTTAAAATTTATGTTCACGCTACAGAAGTTATGCGTACAGCAATCAAACACATCATTAATTAATGAATATTATTGTTGGTAATTTGCAAATATTTGTCTTTATTTGATTATACTTTAGATTTTATGTATTTTTGTAATATTATGCAGTACATTTATTTATTTATTTCCTGAATTCTGAGTAATAATTATATTGCTTATTTTTGCTTTATCAAATTTATGGCCACGTTTCTGGTTGTAAATGTTTATTTCACCTAACATGTTATAGATCATGTAATTTTGAATCTACGAACGTTTAAATTGTAAAGATGCCTCAATTTAAATCCGAAATACTATATGCAAAAACTCTCCTGATGATCCTTGGCTGTAATTCTTGTCGCCACTTTGGCAATATTTCACGATTTCTTGCGAAGTCTGCAATATTTTGGAAGTTTTTGGAAAGTCATTGTCTAAGCTCTAGAAGCGATTTTCTTCATAGTTTCTAAAAGTACTACGGCAACCCTGTTTACACCGGTTACACTGGAGACGACTTTGGGTTCCGTTCAGAGTAGTGTAACCGTACTGCAGGTAATTTTGGTGAGCAATATTCATCACGTTTTAAAGAGAATTTGCCTTATCTTTGCATTTTAATTTAGCTATTTATAACTGTTTACCTGTTTTAGCTTTTTTTAGTAATTATTATCAGTTTCCCCCACTAAATCATCCTTGTTATTAAAATGATCTCCAACAGCATGTACGCTCACAACACTACTGTTTCAAATTCTATCTTAGCCTGTAATGCAAATCCCGTTAACAAAGAATTTCTCTTTCTTAAATTTTCCACAATTACAGGTATCTCAACTACCTTATGTATTTTAAAGAGTAGAACATTCTGCTTTCTGAAAAGTCATTAAAAATATATTTAAATGTAAATTTATAAAGGTATCCGTTAAGTAAATTCTGAAAGCAATATATTGAGCTTCTTTATATTTCAAACCATCACATGCAGGATTTTAGAGTAATATCTGTGTCTTAGGCTAATTCATCAATGCAAAATGTGTACCATCTTTCGGAGATGTAAATTGTATAAAATACATTCTAAAGCATTTCATTATTAATAAAAATCAAATATATATTTTCCAGAATTCAATATCCCGGAATTAAGAAAGAAATTAAATGCAACTGATATTAAATATTTAACAGTATAATTTATTTCATTCTTGTTTATTCGGGTGAATAGGAAAATTAAGATTACAATATTCAAGAAAATTAAGTAATCGAGAGAGAAGAAACAACAGCAGGTAAATATGCAGCATTTTATAAAACTATGTGCATGAAAAGGGTACGAAAATATAAAATCGGACAGCCGAAAAATCTTGTTTTAATGCAAACAGAGATAGTTTTACAGGAAACTCACTTGGTGTTATAAAAATTAAATCATTTGGAGAAAACTTTAGCGTTGCTATCAGTTCACTAAGGCGTGTAGCAACCCCAAACTTTCAATACAGCTTTAAATCTGAGATACGCTGAATTCAAGTGGTAGACGATAAGGTTTTCAGCGATTCTTTCCAACTTTTCAAGTACATTTTTAAGCTGAAAGGGCTTTCTTCCCCACTTTTCAAGAAGCGCATTTTTCAACCAAAAGTGTATCAATGGAGGTTGCAATCTAGGAATAGCGCATTTGTCTAAGGCGTTCTGTCGAATTCAATTCCGAGCAGCATGCAGACGTTTCCATGTCATCCTTTTCTCCTCTTTAAGTGTGTGATTCTCAAGGCATGCTCGGTGAGATCGGGTGTTATCATCCATAAAAAGCGGTAAATCGTTGATAGTTGCAGTATAAGGCTAGGTTAAGCATTTAACCTTTACCTTTTAACATATAGGGACAAAGTTCGAATTAAATACAGGTCAGCACATCTACGTATGCTTATCCTTGTCGGAACAAGCACACCTCCTCCAGCAAATTCTGAGTACACGCTCAGTTATACTGGGAGTCACATCATTCTCTCCAGGTCAAAAATCGTCGATTATCCGGCTTCTGAATGCGGATTTGCCAGAGAAGACAACGTGGATCCACTCGGCAGTTCTCCAATCACAGATCGTTCAGCCGTTTCTACAAGCCTTATAGTGCTGGGAGATCACTGGGACACAATCAACTGAGCATGGCCTTAAATTACAAGTATATGTATGCCCGGAAGACGAGTCCTAAAATTCATACCTAAAGTTTCGACAAACTATATGCTGTCAATTCGGCCTCAACATGGTTTCTAACGGGACATGGCCCCTTCGTGGCCTATATTTTCAGATTTGGGCTAAGTGTAGATGATCGTTGTAGCTGTGGTGGATTTGCTGATCCCGAACATTATGTTTTTGATCGTCCCGTTTTCAAGCAGAAACTTTTGCATAGACCATTAGAACAATACTGGCCTCAGTGGCTTGAAAAACTTTTAACCAATCGAACAGTTTGTTTCAGTTGCAGAGAATAATGGCACAATGTAGTGCTCAGGTACAGACTTCCTCTTCCGCAGAATAAGAATATTTTATAGAAGTCACAGCTGGGGTGTTGCATCAAATTCTGCATAATAGTATACTTTGTAATATTATAAATTTCGTTTTTTTTTCTCTTGTATGGAGTTTTAAGGCTATGTTGTATATTGGTAATATGCTTTATCCAAGTACTAATTTACTTTTATGACAAATGTATCCTCATAGCAAAGTATCCTCACATATGTTACATGCCTTACCTAAGTACTGTTTTGGTTTTATGTGACTGTTGCATGGAACGATTTCCATTTGGTTGTTTGCCTGTTAATTATATGCTGGCAATTCATGCTTAGTTTCCGTTTTAATGTTTTTGTATATATTTGTTTGTAGTGCATAGTACATGTTCTGTTTAGCATAGGAGATTATGAATCGGCCTACTTTATCGAACGGCAGAAAATTGTTAATATTTCATATTTGGTACTTTTGATTGCTCGTTTATGTATCCTGACTTATATAACATGTTTTATCCAAGTACAATCGTTTTATGACATATGTTTCCTTAATCACTGTACCCACTCATATGTAACATGCAATATCCAAGTTTAAATTTTATGTGACAGGCGTCTGGTGAGAGTTACAATTGGTTCTTTACCTGTCAAATGTAATATATTCAATTTCAGCATTAATTTTTGAATGCTTCAGTTTGTAGTGCATAGTATATTTCCTGAATGGAAGATAATTTTGTTATAACTCAGTTTGTTTATTGTCTCTTTTGTACTGGCATATTTAAACCTTATTGAATGGCAAAACATTGTTTACATCTCTATTATGATTCTAATGACTGTATATTGCATTTATGTTCTAATCTATGTAATGTCACTTTTGTAACTAGCTCAATAAGTACATAAACTTGTAATTGTAACAGTACAGGGATACATGAGTCATGTACCAGGCTTAATTTAAACCTTAATGAAATCAAACGCAACCGTGAAGGAGAATGTACAAATCCTAATTGTTGTTCAACTGATATGATTTCCTTTTGAAAATCGAGACCCTTATGCCTTTTTTTTAAATGTTTAATACAATATGTAAAAAGTATTTTTAACAGTTTTTTATGCTTCTTCATTTGTGTAATTTTATGTAGTGTACGAATTCTGTGTTTTAACTAGTTGTATTTCTAATATTGGTGTTTTGTACAGTTTGTTGCATTTTCGTAAAATTTGTCATTTGCTTCCACTGTGACAAATGTGTCATCACAACAACGCATTTGTAACATGCCCAATCTAAGCACTTATTCTTTTGACTAATGTATCATTAACTTGTGAAATGCAATATGTACTCTCACTTCTGTAACTAGCTGAACATACATACCTAAACTTGAAATTGTAACAGTACAGGTCCACATGACTCAAATGTATCCCGCCTTTTTTAAACCCTAATGAAATCAAATGCAACTGTGAAGGAGAATGTTCAAATCATAATTGTTGTTTAACTGTTTTGATTTCCTTTCTAAATTTGAGACTCTCACGCTTATATTATAATGTTTTTCTTTTATAAAATGTAAACTGTATTTTTTGTAGTTTTTATGCTTTTATTTGTGTATTTATTTGTCATTTATGAATTCTGTGGTTTACTAGTTGTTTTTCTGATCTTGGTGTTTCGTACAGTTTGTTACATTTTAGTTTAATTTGTCATTTGCTTCCACTGTGACAAATGTATCTTCACAACAATGTGTCCTCGCATTTGTAACATGCCCTATCTCAGCACTTATTCTTCTAACAAATGTATGACTTTAGCAATGTATCCACATTCGTAACTTTCCCTTTCTAAGTACTTATATACATTTTCGTGACAGGTGTCTGGTTTGTTTTCCAATCGGTCGTCTGCTTGTAAAATGTAATTCGTTTAGCTTTAGTTTTAGTGTATATGTATGTACCTGTTTGTGGTGCATGTAGTTTATAATGTATGGTACACGCTCTAACTGGCAGACGGATTTTGTTGTATCTCAGTAGCATGCATTTCTAAGTACTTTTAATTCCTTGATTAATGTATCAGTTTCAATTTAATGTTTTGAATGCTATTGTTTGTAATGCATAGTACATGCTCTGTTTTGCAGACAAGTTTTGTTGCAAATTGGTCTACCTTATCGAAAAGCAGAACTTGTTAATACTTTATATTTGGCACTTTCGATTCTTTGTTTATATATTTTCAAATTTAGCATGCCCAATCAATGTATTTATTCATATGTAACAATTGGTAGCATAAATGTTACTTTTTTTTTAAATTGAGACTCTCTTGCCATTTTTATTTTAAAATGTATAATGTAAAATTATTTTATGTAGTGTTCAAATGTTTGCCTTTGTAGACGGCAGCTGATTCACTACGCTTTGTAAAAAAGCTGTACTAGAGCTTTTTTACAAAGCTGTAGTACAGCTTGTACTACGGCTGAGTCACTACGCTTTTGTAAAACTTCTGTCTATCACATTAAACGTACTCTTCAACGTATGTTATGTACCTAATCAATTTGTATTTATTGTATAATTGTAACCCCCGTAATTTGAACCTTGACAATAAATGCCCGACTGATCTGCTCTGGCCTTGACCTGAGGTTGTGGCTGGCAGATAGTAAATGGTCCCACCTCTGAGTAACTTATTCCGTTAGTTGCCTCAAGGCTAACTCAGGTCGGAAGTTGCTCAGTAGGTCAGTGTAGTATGTCTATGCGTCTTCTAATTGATTGTGGCAATACGTTTCTTTTAGTAATGTTAAAAGTTATTTTTGTATCTGGGTGGTATTTTGACATTTATTGCGAAGGACTCTTATTGAGATCAATGGTCATTATCTGAAGTGATAGCTCGTGACCGACACTTACCAGAACGTCTTCGAACGTTCTCCTTTTCCTGAAATCGACTCCACAAACGTGCAATTGATTACATTTCGGCTGTTGTCAATGGCGGACAGTATGATCTGTTGACTTTCATTGGTTTGAAATCTTCTTATAATTTCCACGCACCACTCTAGATGGTTTCTTGCAAATCGTATCAATTCGCCATGCTGACATGTGACAAACGCAACAAACTACTTCTCCCACGGCGAGCAGGACAAGAACAGAGTTCCGAAGGAACATTTCATTTCATATGATTTCTGTATCGAAGTGAGTTTTGATGTCATCGTTGCTAATTTGCATTTCGAATTCTTTTCTATAGCTGCCTATCTTTATTCAAAGAGTTCAGTAATATTTTATTCAACCGCTTTAAATATAATCTTTTAACAAGGATGTTCCTCTAATTTTGTTGACCAGTGCAGATGAAATTAAGAGAATTTAGGACAATCATAAAACGAAAAGTAGACATTATATTCTCTGATATTTACTTCATTAATGTTAGATTTCTCTTAAAAGTGAGAATGTAGTTTTAGAGATAAAAATGCTACAAAAACTAAATTTGCTTAAAATAATTGAAAATGAGTGGATGATTACATTGAAGAAAGTCTGGTGGTGGTATTTAAATAAAACAAGTCTTTGAAAACATGTTTCACATGTTTTCAAAGACTTGAATAAACAAAAATATTCAAAGAATAAACATTACATGTCGACATGTAATGTTTATTTATCAAATGTTGCATTAATGTTCACTAGTGTTGTGTCCTTTCCAAAGCAATCTCAAGAAATGTTTATAATATAAATGTAAAATGTAAGCCTCTATATCAAACTTAAGATACGCGTATTGAAATAAGCTTTACAATCTCTGCATAAACCCAACCCGGTAACAATCTCGTAATTTTTCGTTATTACTAATATAGACTCTATACACATGATAACTGCTTTCTTTCGTCACCATGTTCCCAATTTTAAAATCAATATAAAAATCATTAACGCTGATTACAAACGTTTCCTTTCTATGTCTTTGGCATTTCACCGTTAGCACTTCACAGGATTTTATACATAGATATAGATAAATTCATAGAATATTCTTGGATTGAATGTGAAACAAAATATTTATATTTACAGAATAAATAATACATGATAAATCTTGTATTAAATTTTAAAATACCTTTTTCATTAAATTTATTATAAACAATAAAAGATCTTACCTTTCTCCTTCCAAATTTTGAAGAACGGAGGGTTAAGTATAGAAACAGCATAAATGCAAATATTTTCCAATTTTAATCTTAATGCAATGGGTATCAAAACTATGAAAATAACATATTTTTATTTTTATGTCGCCACTATTTAAAAGGCACCAAATATATGAAATATATTTATAGTTTTTCTCAATAAAAGGACATGAAGCTTAAATTGGAATGTGTACTGATTTTTTTTTACATTTTCTAAATAAAGATGTTTTTAACAATCTCGAAAGTACGATTCCCTGTGATAGTTTTAGGTGTTACTGATACGTAAGTTATGTGGTCGTAAAAGAGTAAACATTGATACAAATTTGAATGCATGTATTATTAGGCCAATATTTGAACTATGATATAGTAATGTGATACGTTTTAGGCGGTCTGCAACAAATTTAGAAACATCTAAGTCTTGGTTTGCATATATTGTGAAGAAGAGTGGAGTTTGTGTGAAAGAAATCCAGGAAACAAGTCAAAGCGCCTTTAACTGGAGTCGACCAAAAGACCCAAGAAAAACCAGTAAGATACGGGATTTGTTCTAATAAAGAAGCACATGGTAGGAACGTTTTACTTCTTTCGGATACGATTATTACAAAGCACACGAAAGCTAGCAGCCTAAGAAAAGGTATTTCATCGTGAAGGACGTTCGAAAGATGTACGTAAAACTGTTTAAAGTTGTATGATATAAATGTCTAAGAGGGATTTATTTACACAGATATCACACATTTCTCAATTAATTTATTCATTAATTATTTTGAATATCATTAAAAAATAATATATATAATAAAATGCAAGAACGCTCAATGAAGGCTGAATTTACTCTCAAGTGTTTTAGTCTATAGAAGCGTAGTAGCCTTTATGATCAAATTTCAGCTTGAAGATAAATATGAGAGTATTTCTGGGTAGTTCAGCTTTTTATTAAAAATCTCTCATTTATGATTCGTTCATAAAATAGATTTTGTGAATTGGCATACGAGGCATAATTGAATCTGATAGCTTTAAACTCAAGTCATGGGTGAAATTCTTGTTTTCGAACGAAACTGAAGATCGCGTGTTCAAACATATTACGATTTAATTCGAAGCTGTTTTAGGGCTAATGATGTTTCATAATATTTGATTACTTCATTTAAGGAATATTTGCACTGTATTATAAGCTGTTTTATGCAGTTAATGCTTCAAGTCCTTTAATCTCCTGTTTAAATAAAAGACAGTTTGGAAATTCATTTCTACCAAACTATGTTTGGTTTAGGCTGTTTCTAAATTAAGCCTTTCTGCCATGATGTAGTATGACCTCCAATAAGAACTGAACACTTACCTGAAAAGAAAATAACAGACGTTAGTTTCCTCCTGGAATTGGTTCTTCCTTACAAATTAAAGTCAAAAACTTTAAACTTGCGATAAAATTAGATTAGTTTGTAGATTAAAACCACGACATAAAATGTACGGCCACTGAACCAAGAGCTGTTAAACTAAATCGCATTAGCCCTCTTCAAATCAATGGAAAATTTTCTTTTAACCTAATAACTTTTATGAAACTAAGTAATTATCAGCACACTGGTATTAGACATACGTTTAAAACTCTTAAAGAAGGTATTTAGAATCTTATATTTAAAATCAATGTGCAATTATCTTTGCTTAATAACTACACAAAATTCTTTGCATTTCTGAATAAATTCAATTCATAGTGGAAATATATTATTAAATAATTTCATGAGGGTTACATTCATTAAGATAAAGTCGATAATGATTTAAATTTCACCAAACTAACATACAAAAGAAATAATGTCACCTAATTAGGTTTGAATTATCAATATATGTAGTATGAATTGTATATATAAATATATTATTTCTAAAATCAAAAGTTAAATCAGTTTTGCTCTGCAGTATAATGTTGTCCAAGTGAAAGCATTACGACATAATATAGGGAAAAATTCTCTGCTAGCAGTAGGTTTTCAAATGTGAATGTGCTTTTGAGAAATGAAATACACGGTGATTTGCTACAGCAGGAAGGAAAATTCCCCTGGGAACGGATTCGAAGGTTTCTCACCCTTCTTCCAGTACTGCTAAAGTGTCAAGAGGACGTGTCTCTATGCTGAAAAATCACTACACCCAAAAAAACACGCTTACAAGTCCGGGCGAATACTTTGTAATCCAGCTATGGCCTTAGGCCCGGCCTTTTGCTGTAGCGAACAAGACGGCTTTGCTCAAAGCGATGTGATCAGAAATAACCTCAAGGCAATATCTTATTACTTATTTCTCTCCATCATCTCACACATGACTATTGCAGTCAGTTGTCACTAATCACCCTTACTTAATGGTCCTTTCTTCTGAGTGGGGCTGCTCTGAAGGCACTGTTTCGCTAGATATTAGCCTGAGTTTCGTTTACACTTTCGAAATTTACATTCCAAATTTTCTTTCTGATTGATGACTGAGTCTCAAATGCAAGAAATGCTTTGCAAATAAAATAAAAATGGTAGTATTAAATACTTCCTCTTTGGAAAACTTGCATAGCGTTATAACTCTGATGACATTAGATATCTCTTGATTTATCTTTTATCACTGGAAGAGACACTTATTATATTTACATGGTAAGAAATCAAGATGTAATTGCACCAACACATGTGTATGACATTATACTAAAACCTTAGAAAAAAAACCCTTTCCTACTATTCCTTTCCTTTCCCAATCTCCTATTGTTACCCATCCAACGTCAAAGGCGTCAGTTACCATCTGCATTGTCTGTCCCTTGTTCAATCTCTTGACTGCCTAAAGTTAGTTCCATCGATACAGCAACTTTCCTTCTGTTTGTCACCATTCTTTCTGTACTTGCGTAAATTTCAGTTTTTAAGCAGCACAACAATTGTTTGTAAAATTAGACATATACACATGAATAGCAACAGGTGATACCTGATCCGCATTCAATGATAGACCACACTCGAAAACAGACGCATTAATCATAATATAGACGGGCACGCAACCTGGTAGAGTAGGGAGAAAAAGGTTTACAACTATCAGTTCTTGTTGATGACTAATTTTTTTTCTTTTTTTTTCCGGTGATGATATGCCGAGTATACGAGACTACTGCATTCGCAAAGCAGACGGCATTAAATATTATGGCAAAAGGATTCTAAACACTAGTTACAGTTTTTATCACCTTAAGTTTTAGACTCTTCCATGTGCCCCTCACTGATAAACTTAATTGCGCTGGTATTCTGAAACATGTAATTGACAATGGAATAATTTCAAAGGTTTCAAAAATTACTTGTTTACGATTAACAGACAAATATAAAATTTCTTTCATGTATTCCAATACCAAGAGGAAAACAAAGGTCCTCTTTCGCATACTACTTTAGATAAAACAAAAACAATACCGAAATTAAAACGCACGACATAAGATGAGTAAATCTGAATTTTGGTCAAACATTATTTTAAACGGAATTTCATAATTTCCTTTGATTCAATTATCAATTCATCGAGTAACTCATTTTTCTTTTGCTTTCTCACACCACTCAAAACCTGCGACCTGACAGTACAACTACTGCTGAATTTAGCATATAAAAGGAATTTTTCTACCATGCAAGGAATATATATCACATGTAGTTAAAATCTGTATGATTGAAAATTTCGATGAAAGAAATTATTTAAAAACTGGACATATACAAATTTCTTTTGTTGTTGCACCGAACGCAATGAACGTTGTACGCGGCCAAGCTTTGCTATCACA
>KK113781.1:463427-484926 GCA_000611955.2 Stegodyphus mimosarum
AATAAACGACCTGAGTTCGATTCCAGGCTAACGGGCTGGCTGCATGGACGTTTTCAGGGTTTTCCCCATGTGTAAAGTATATATGAGTCAGTTTGCCTCACAAAGTCCTCCAGGAAGGCATTCATTCCCTTAGGCAGAGAGTCCTAGTGTACTTTTCCGTTATATCAATAAACCAATAAATAAAAATGTTCCCTGTGCCTTTCGCCCCGTATTTCCGTATTTAGCAAGAATGTAGGATGGAATTCAGAAAATTAAGATTTAAAGACATGGCGCATTTCACGATTTCGCATGAATTTAAAGATGTCAAGTTTTTAAGATACTTGGTTTGACGTTTCTCCGAAAAGTTTTTGCAGTTATTTTTGGAAGTTTCTGTACCTTATTTGATTCAAAAATTGATTAAATTTCTGACAAAAAAAAGTTATTCCTTATTTTAGATTCTTTAAAAGTTGTCTAATTTTTCTTATTAATTATGTTTTATTTTATTGTCACTTATGTTTGACTAGTTTCTCATCTGAGCGAATTCTCCCTATTTTTATCCACCGCTTTAACAAAAAGTTATAAATCGTCACTTGATGCACAGTTGAGAAAGAGCTTTTTTTTTAACATTTCCACAGGCGCTCAGTAAATGGTATTAAACTTTAACATTGTAAGGTCTGTCTCTGTTATTCCACATGAACTAGTAACAATCCTACAATGAACCTGGCGAATTCTCGTACAAAAATACTAGGGCAAGTTGAGAAGTTCAGGAAAGGTATCAAACTTAAAATAAATGTGTTATGCAAAATAAGGAAAATCCTACAACATGACTAGTAACGTTCTTTTTAAACAATGATTTAGGCATTTAATGGTTTTCCTTTTCTGTGTCGTCGAACTCGCAACGAAGATGACTGTTTCGTACAACCCACTTGAAAGTCCAAAACGAACTGTCACTGTGGTGCCAACTGCAGCTCGAATTTCTGCTGTAGACGCAGTACGATGAGTCATAAGCCGAAAACGGCGGTCTTCCCTCTTAGTAGTGCTATGTGGCCCCTTGGACAGTACCTTCCCTTGACCACTGCTGCCAACAATAATGCACAATGGATACATTCCTGCCAAGTCTTTCTGCAATATCGCGGGAAAAAACTCCACCTTCTCGTAGGCCTAATACAGGCCCTCGTGCGAACTGATTAATGGCTTCTTCGTCTTCTTAAAAGCATTTTTGACTAGCATCAACTCACCACGTCAAATCTCAACGATAAATAAGGTTCACGACCTTTACAGCTTGTATTTAAAGCAAAACTGATCTGCATCTTCATAATGGCGCTACTAGCGCCACACTTATGCGCCTAGCACGAAATTTGAAAATACGTTATCTTTCAAATCTATAAACACGCCGTTCAAATTTCATTTATTTAGTACAACTTCTTCTTAGTACCGGATTTATTTAGCGTCAATGTATTATAACTATTACGGATAGTATTGTTACGGATTTTTAGTTAGCTATTTTTGGTAGAATTGTAATTAAAATTATTTAATTTCCCAATGTAATGCAGCGCGTGACGAGCTTTAAGAGAAAGCTACGCCGAAAACGTAAAAATACAGGAGCACGAAGATTTAATAAATAGATATCTCGTAATTTATATTTAAATTGAAATAATGCAATTGTCTGTTAGCTGAAACTGTAATTCTAATCGTTTGTTTTCCAGAAAGCTCGAGAAATTACGAGAAGCTTTTCGTGATTGATTAAAAAGCTTATAAAAGCCGGAAAAAAATCTCAGTTCAGTTGTTTACTTATTTGTTGTTGCTGACTGTAGCGAATTCGCGGTGAGATCGGATTAGCTGTCTCTGCGCTTTGTATTGTGTTCTATTTAACGTTTTAGTAGTTTAAAATATAACTACTGTGTGATATTGTATGAATATCTGTGAGGAAACATTTCAGCATTTTGTTTTATTTCTTGTGATAAGAATAAATTTTATTAACTTCTCATCAGACTTGTGCGTTCAATCTATTACGAACCCGTACACACGCAACAGTATTATAATTATTATATATGTATATAACTATATTACTAGCTAAATTAATTGAGATCATGATTCATTATGCTGTTTAACACTTATTATAAACTCTAGTATGAATCAACAACTATACATTTTTACATTGATTTTAATGAATATGTTAGTACTAAATGTTGCAGTTATTTATCTAATCCAACAATATACATTACAACGTTTTCAAACTTACTTTGCATATGTAAATAAGATATATGATAGCATTCTTTATCCGAGGAACTATAAAAAAGCTGGATAAAAGATATTTTTCCCCTCTAGTATCCGGCTATGTGTCAATCAGGAATTTGCCTTGAATTACTGAGTCCACCGATCAGTTAAACGTCTGATCATCAACAACGTTAGCCAGAGTTCATTATATGGGTTTACTGATATTGCGATGAGAGACAATACCCGAACAAGTAAGCTTTAAGAGAGACTTGAATGTTCAGCCTCCGTTAAATCATTATAACGTTCGGAAGGGTACATACTTGTAATTTAATTACTGTGAGAATTATTTCGGACTTATTTTATACATCATTCATCAATTATATTCATATTAACTTAAACCTTTCTAACATTTACCACATTATCTCCTAACCATTTCTTTGTATTTTTGTAAACTATTCAAAAATGTGCTTGTGTAAACCACTCTAAATACAATTGCTTTGGTGCACTTAATTTTTGTATCTATTTCTTTCCAAGACGCAATATCAATAGCAAAATTCTTAAAAAGAATTCCCTGGGTAAATGTTAATTGTTGTCATAAAAGGTGTAAATTTTTTACAAAAGTGAAAACGTTGCTCCTTACTTTGACAAGTAATTTAGAAATTAAGATGTGAGTAAGTTTATCAGCGTATTATGAGAAAAGTATTTGATTACTGAAGCATTTTTAGTTTCATATTCTTATGTTGTAAACTTTTATGCACCATCACCCTATTCCCGTTTTTATGTCTCATTCAATATTTTTCCTTACTATTATAATGCTACTTACTATTGAGTTAAAAATAAAATAAAAGTTTTTAATTACCTTGAGAAATGCCATAAATATATAAGGCATTTCTTCCGCCTTCTTGGCATGCCTTCGTGGTGTAGTGGTCAGCACTCTTGACGCGTATTTGAGAGGTCCGTGGCGCGATTACCGGCGAAGGCTTTGCTCATTTTTCATGTCTCTTTCAAAAAATACCTAATACCTCTGCATATTTACATGATGGAACTTAATAGCATGTAGATTAAATTTTCTACCAAAAGTATGTAAATATTAGGTAGATAAGGCAAAAGGTAAGTGGTTGATTCCAAATAAAAAAATAAGGAAATTTAAGCAGATAAGTAAAGAAAAAAAACTGCGACTTGATTGCAATGGAATTTCTTCTTTCTCCGAAGCCGTAAATAATATAAATACCGTCATTTCGATTAACCAGGAACTAACTATTTCAATTTTGATATTTAACTCCACTTTTAGTTATTACTTTCATTTTTAATTTAGTGGTCGCAAGCTGATATGAAATGTGGCCGTCGAATACAATTAAACACTGTATTTTCCATTTCAATCACTACTACAAGCTATAGTTTGATAAACCAAGTTACTGAAAAATAAAGTTTACTGCTGCAATAATTAAACCTATCGTTAATTTCTATTTATGAGACCAATAAAACGCATACAATATAAAACTGCACATATAGCTTATAATGTTTAAAGGGAAACTGTTTTATTTAAAGAGGGTTTTATATATAATATGATTTCCCATTTCGAGATGTTTTACTTAGAAAAACGGTTTGTACTTAAGCCTAAAATATGTGAGTCCTATGTGTTTAAGGTGTGTAACATTTTTTGCTCTCTATCTATCTATCTATATATACATATAAATATTAATTTCATGAGACGGGATCGGATTTTAGAAGCATAACTGAAATGATAACTTATTTTTATATTCGAGTACACAGTATTTAAAACCAAGAATTCATCAATCACATAAAAAATCTATTTCTTCTGGAAGCTTACCGTATATAAAATACTCTAGAGATAAATTTAAAATCCGTGGCATACTGAAGTGACTGTGCTTGGCAGACTTTGAATTTTCAGGCCTTCAGGCAGAAATAATTTTTCTCTATCAAGTCTCATGAAAGTCATTGTCAAAAACGTCTGCAGTTTAGTTGTCAACTCTGCAAAGTAAAAAGAAAGGCTGCTTTTCCTTTTTTTGGGGGGGGGGATAAATTTTCATAGCTATTAGTTCTATAAATTATTTTGTTTTTATCGTATTCATCCAAACGTACCAACATTTAACACTTTATTCGTTTAAGAAACTAAAATGACGCATATTATAAATGTTGTTGCTTAAAAATATGAAACGACTGAAACATAAAACGTGAACGAATTTTAAAAATATACGGCAAGCTTGTTTAACTTAATCCGATTTAATAATTTAAATTAATCAAAAACCTTTATTGTGATTTATATAGCGCTATATTCATTCAAGTAAAATATTAAAATTAATTTCCTCATTACTAAAGTGTGTCTGTGTGTGTTACATGCTTATTTCAGTACCCTCTTTTTAATAAACTTTTAACAAATGACACTTTATTTTGTGATTTGAGTACTACGAGAAATTTTCTGTCTATAAGTTCATTGACTGGTGTTCAAAATTTATATAACTTTCACATTATTACTAGTCAATTATCTCTACAAGTGATGGGCAAATTTTCACAAATTGTTGTATGGACATAAGATGATATAATACAAAAAGTATACTGTACAACAGTCTCAGTATATATGCATTATCGTGCACAAGGTACATCTGTGGAGGAAGGCTTAAAACAGAGGTCATAATTTTCGGACGAAAAAAATTAGCTTGGAGGGGGTATGGTCTCTCTAACAGCCATTTAAATTTATACTAGATATGAAACAGTTTAACCTGTGGCAGCTGCGCCCACTCCTATAGCAATGCTGTTTTCAGATTCCCATGGGTTCAAAAGGAGTTGCATTTGCCCTCCCAAATGAGGAGTACCATACATGCTGTATTCGGTTTGTATCTGGAGATCTGGTTGGCAATTCTTCAAGTTAATATCCTCACTTTCCACGGTATGAGTCACAGATTAGATCATATATGGATGTGCATTGTATAAATAAACTGTGGACTTATTGTACTCCTCAAAAAGGGAACATAATGTGTAAGATTTTGTCTGTCTGCGTGCAGTCCTGGTTTTTTGGTGGCTTTCCTTTCTGAACCCAAGGAAGCCCATTTAGCATCTTGCACGAAATACCGACTTTGCACTAAGCATCAGGGGCAGCCGTTCTCTTTACAGACAATTTCAATTTCAACCTAACTACTGATTCTAGGCGCTACTTTATAAGGTATTTTCTCACTCCTTTCTGCCTGCCTTCGTGGTGTAACGGTAGCACACTCGGCTCGTATTTGAGAGGCCCCGGCCAGAGTCCTAGCGAGGGCATTTCGCATTTTTCACGTCTCTATCATCAAAAATCCTAATGACTTCACACCTTTATCTGGGGAAAACAAGAGGCACACTACTTGTCCCCAACATCCGAGAAAGGGGCTAATATGGCAGTGGAGTTTTGATAGTATGGGTAGGGGGCACTTAAGATAGACGCTGAGACCTTCATGTCTTTGACAGAGGCTCTGTAACTGCTGCGATGTACAGGGAAGGCCTCAATAACATTTTATGGACGACAGCTTTCACTCACATAGAGATAATAGAGTGGATGATATTCTGGAAAGTGATGATATTAACATAATCGATAACCCATACGCTATATGGAGCCGTTCTGAGATCTTCTTGGGAAAGCAATTAAAACTAAACTACACTGCTGGCCACCCAAATTGCAACACCAAAAGAGACAAGAGATATCAAAACAAATTTATTTAGTAGATAACATGTTGACCAAGTATCAAATGATTAAATTTATAGACTTCTGTGAAGTGCGGTTCGTTCCAGAATCAGTAGCCAGAGTAGCCGCCATTGTTGGAGATCACCGCTGCCACACGCCTCGGCATTGATTCAAAGAGACTTTGGATGTGTTCTTGGGGTACAGCAGACTGCGCAGCTCCCACACGTTGCCAAAATTGATCTGGTGGGGCAGCTTGGAATGTAATTTGGGTCAATCGTTCAGCAACCATGGACCACATGTTTTCTATCGGCGAAAGATCCGGAGAGCGAGCCAGCAAGGGAATCAATTCAATCTGGCGATTGACCAAGAACCCTTGGACAATGCGTGCCACGTGTGGTCGCGCATTATTCTGTTGAAATATGGCTGTGGGCAAGCCCTGAAAGTAAGGAAGGACAACTGGCGCCAACACCTCGGAGATGTAGAGCTAGCTGTTTAAAGTACCAACAATGCGTACTAGAGGAGTGCGAGAGTGATATCCAATACCGCCCATTATCATAATACCAGGTGCAGGACCAGTGTGGCGGGTGCATAACGCAGCTGTTCAGCATCCTCTCTCCATTGTGTCTCCAGACTCGTATCCGACCATCGTGGTGTTGCCGACAGAAGCGTGACTCGTACGTAAAGACAATTGTATTCCATTTTGCCGTCCACATCCTTCTTTCATCGCACCATTGGCGGCGGAGACGTCTGTGGTTCTGCATCAAGGGTAGACGAAGCAATGGACGTCTTGCAGACAGACCACTGTGCTGTAAACGGTGTCGAATGGTACGCGCAGACACTGGATGATGCGTCACAGACTGAATGTGATGTGCTATGGTTCGTGATGTGACTGAGCGATCCGTCACTGCTATGCGCACAATGTTCCTGTCCTACCGTGAAGTAGTCCACTGAGGTGGACTCGATCGAACACGTCGGTCCGTCGTACCCTTCTGCATCCAATGGTCACATATCCGCATACAGATGTTTGATTTCGTCCAACATGACTACCGATTTTCCTGCAAGATAATCCACACTCTGGGTCGGCCATTATCCTTCCTCTGTCGAACATGGAAAATTCATCAAACGATGATTGCTGTTTACTACGAGGCATAATTGAACGTTTTTTATAAAACCACAAGAAAAACACATTTGCCGAACTTGAAATCGTCGAAAACTCCAAGCCTTAAATAGCACTTTGAAGTGGCGCCATAGGCGCGCGTGATGTAGGTCTGCGCTGAAATTCTGATCATTTGCATATCTCACCTCCGCTAAAGCATGTTGTAATTTGTAATGTATGTAAGCATGCATTTTATTTGTATGTAAATGCATGTAAGCATGCATTTTATTTGCATGCTTCCTTCAGGGTGTTGCATTTACGGTGGCCAGCAGTGTTTCCTTTTCAGAACCTTCTGTTATCGTCCTTTTTTGTTCGATCATACAACCTATGTTTTAACCCTTACAGCAAAGTTCAGTATTACGAACGGTATGCATGTTTACCATGACTATTGTGTGGTATATCTTTTTTGTATTATATCTGGTTATGTACACATCAAATTTCAATTAGATCCGTCCATCTTTTCTGGATATAATCGACTAAATGTGAAAAATCTCTTAGTCTTGAGAATCAAGACCATGATACAATTGGTGATACATGATACATGATACATGATACAAGACCATGATACTTTTTGTAACCATGATACAATGTATTTCACTGTTAAAAATAAAAATACGCTGTTCCCACAGTGATAAATTTGGCACAAATCTTTAATTTTGCATATAATAAATTCTTTAATTAGTTATTATAAGCTAAGTATTATCTTGAACTGGAACTTATTGAGCAAGACAGTTATAAACTGCCACTATAAGATTTGCTGTGGCATTTTACCATACATCAGATACCAATTTTTTCATGTTCCATTTCGGATTCTTCTTTAAACCTTTGACGAAACAGTAGCCTAAGATGAAATCTGAAAGGGAGGAGGACAGTAGGTAATTTAAAGAGGAAAACACTGCCTGAAATTTTAGGGAAAAATTATATGACGTAATGAAGTTTTTTCCTAGCATATACCTCCAAGAATGATCTTACACCAAGAATTAAGTGCCTTAATATTATGTTTGTCAGTAAAGTGTACCACAAGCGTAAACATTTATCTATTTTTGCTTTAAATAAAGATCTTTCAAACCCACATTGGCCATATGGAGAGAAATAATTCCTGTGTCTTGAAAATCGACATTTGGTTTTCATATTCCTGGGCACAAATAGCATAGTTTATTCCAGTAGTATTTTCGTTTGTGTATATATTTAAGCTAAATCGAAATTATAATTTAAATTAACAACAGTTAAAATGAGGAATTAATCCTCATTTTAATTTGGGAATTTTCTCTCTCTATTTTAAAAGCAGCAATTGCTTTCAGCAACGTTTTCTGGACTACGTCACTTCTGTATTAATCCATATCACATGAATTTTACAGAATAATGATGATGTGACTAATTCGGAACTTCAAAATAATATTTCCAGAACCGAAACCTTTCCCTTAAACTACGCTTTCATACTGAATAACTATTCACTTACTTTCTGCGGTTCGGCCTACTTAGACTTCTACTTGCTGATAGTTTTTCTATCGCAACAATATGAAAAATGTAAATATTCTGGAACAGGCATGCTTAGTATGCCAGTTTGTTTGTAGCCGCAAAATGTTTAATTACAGAAAAAGAAGTATGATTTAAATCTGCTACTACTGCGTCTTGTTACATCTATAAAACTTCTTACTTTATTTTTATAATTACGGATCTATTATGTATGCTTCAACATCCATCTTCGTCATTCCCAGAACATCATCTTAGGAGCGTTTGAAAGGAGCATTATCTTAGGAGCATACTTAGGAGCTTTTGAAATTTATTTATTTAAATTTCATTTTTTGGTCTTTGTGAAAATTTAGTTCTAAATTTCTATTTTTAAGTTTCTACTGTATATATATGAATTGCAGTTTATTTGCGAGATGTGACATTCGTTCAACATAAACCTCTTTCATGATTTATAGGATGAAGTGGGGAATGATATTGCAAATCATCCACCTTTTCTCAAACTTCCGAACTACTCCTATTCGGAAGAAATGCACTGGCCACATGGTAGACTTTTGAAGAAATATTGGACATTACGTCAGGTAACAACAATCTCGCAGCGGGTAACGTACACATATTGTTACCGATAAGTTAAACAGATTATTTTGAGTAACACGCAGGTTTACTGTTATACATATATAAATTTTGGTTACGCTCATTTCATTTGTTCTTAAGTGGCATGCATCTTAATAAGATTGTGTTTAAAATGTAATATTTACATTTTCTGTCACATTAATTTTTGACTACATTTCTTTGCTCTATGAAGTCAATTAATCTGGTAGACTCTGATATAGCTTTAGAAAATTTCCTTTCTGTACTCAGTGCCTTAACTCCCATCTGTGGTGTAGCAATGTTTGCGTTTAATCATAATTATAGTCTAAATTAATAAGTGCGATATTTAAGTTGCTAAGTCTTATGCAGAAAATTCTTTCATTATATTTTCTAGGTAAATTCATTTTTTGCCCCATTCTAGAAAGGAAGCCTTAAAGAAATAATTAATAATTTTTACAGAAATTAGGGCAATTAATTAACTTATAATTCTCAAATCCGTTGATATAATCTCAATACGTATAGACGTTATAATATCAATTTATCATTGTTAGTTTAATACCTAATTTAATACAAATACCTAACTCTAAACATTTAAATATGTCAAAGAATGGTAAGGTTGTAAATTAATTATAAATTTAAAATGGATAAAAGAACAATTGCTGTTTTGTAAAATCCTAAGCCCTTGAAAGAACTTAATCATGCATTTATTCCCGAAAAATTAAATAATGCATGATTAAATGATACTAGTTTGTGCAATATTCGCCTGGTAAATGCTAGTCTTAAGTATCACGTTCCAATTACAGAAAAATATCCTTCGATGACAGCTGTTCAGGTTCATATTCTGTTATGCAACGCACCTAAGTTAAAATGAGCTCAGCCGAAAACTGTATCGGCCAATTATATTGTCTTGCTTTTTAGTCGTTCGTAGATGAGAGTTTCTGGCAATGCATGCGCCGAAATCTTCTTTCTATCCTTTCGTAGTTCGAGCTCAATTACATTGCTTCCCATATCTATTATACGCGTATGCAAGAACCATAAATTAGAACCGCGTACTCGTTTTACAGCTTGATTTTCGTTACCCCTAGCAACATCCAAAACTTAGGAATCCTATCATTTATGTCGGGTTTCCAGGATACCCCGTACCCGTGGGACTTGTGCTTGGTATATTTTCGGAATACATTTAGTGACAGGCGAAATACTTCGCAGCTTTTTCTCTAACACTTCAATTCTTCCTTTTATTTTCCAACGATTATTACGGTACTTAGCATACACAGGCGTCGACATTTCAGCACGGGTTCAACACGAATGATCTAAGTAAATTGTAGGAAAATTTAGGGCCGCTACAGCTGATAAATTATGTGTAAAGTTCTGAAAGCTTGTAGTAATAATAGAGAAGCCAGCGAGTTTATTACGACTCCGGATAATGGCGGTTTGTTCCCAAGAGGCAAGCTTGGACGATCGGCCAGAAATTTACAAAGTTCATTTTTCATAGCACATTATTTAATGATTCTGTTTTGAAGGAAGTTGAATACAGATGTTACCGTACTAGAAGAAAAAGTAATTTTTCAAATCTTAAACAGTATGTAGCTAATATGATGGATATCTAGGTAACATATCCTAGCCAATTTGTTCCATCAGTAAAACGTACTGCTAGTGCAATTAATACAAAGTTCTTGGTAGGAAATCATGTGTTAAAAGAATTTACGAAAAGTATATCGGAACTGAATATAAAGCCTGCAAATATAATGAATAAATTGTGAAGTATAAACATACGAATGGCAGGTAGAAGTTTGCCTCACCTAGTTTGAATATTGATCACGATGCATTTGAAAAAGTTAACGAAGTTTCAAAGATTTTCCTATCTCATTCAGCAAATTTTCTGTGCATAATATTCAAATCAAATAAGATACTAATAGTAACTAATACCTTCACAAACGTAAAAATAATTTCAAGTTCAATAATTTTCTCCTTTAAGTTTTTTTAGATCATTCACTGTGCAATGTCCATTTTCTTAAATGCAGAATATCATTAATTGACAGAAAAAGAGTCCTCTACTGAAAACTGAATTTAGTGTCCTTAATTAAAATATGTCCTTTTAATATTTAAATATGCAAAAATAGTTAAAAATTCTGGCATACAATAAAAATGTCTTTATTCAACTTAAAATAAGTAGCTCTCAGAATAAAAACATCTAATACCTTTTGAAACTACAGGACTTATGCCATTCGAAATGTTTCGTATTCACCAAAGTTTAATGGGTTAACATAATTTTAGTAAATACTGTCTCTCTAATCTTAGCTGTACTGTAATTTCGTTTGTATTACAGTTATCCAAAACTTGTAAAGACTTTAGTTCTAAAAGAGTAAGAAATCTAGAATATGTATTAATACAAATATTATTTTAATTTATAACACAATTTTGCCATTTTCTTCCTCTGCTCAACTTCTGAGAAATGCTTCTTATCTTTCCTTAAGATGAGCTGTAAGCTCACCCTGAGTGTTAGACAGCATATTAACTGTAACTTTGATCAATTTCACTATTTAATCTTCTCTGAAGTACAGAGTTTCCGGGAAATGGTAATGATTGACTCGAATTCAGATTAATATAATTATGTATTTATTTGATGTGATGTACATTAAATGAATAAACTATGTTATCGCTTAATAAAGTGTTTTTCTCAAGTTATGAATCCATTCAGAAGAGTTAGTGTGTCATTAGATTTTGCTGGAACACATGAGATGCAAATGTATCATCTATTTAAAGGAGATCTCATAAAATGCTTGTAAAGAAGTCTAGGCAATTTTCCTTATATTTCAAGTGCTGCTTGTCCTTCTGTAAACATGAAGTCTAGACATAAAGTCTTTGAAACTGACTTAGTCATTTTGATGGGCCTTGTACTTAGACTTCTACAAATTCTTGGTTCAAAATGTTGGGACTTTAAGAAAGCATAGAGCCGTTTAATGATAACTATGCGCAATTCACGTGACCAAAATTTTAAAGTCCATTTTATGATTTCAAATTATTATGCCACTATAATGGAATGCCACTTCCAATTATTGCTGCTATTTTTCAAACTTCCGGATAATATTTCTGAAATTCTGATACAAACTGCAATTATTACAGCGCGTGATGCATTTAAAAATAACAGTATATTTTCCTATGTCATCAGTGATATTCATTACAATCGTACATTACGCATTCTTTTTCTGTTGAAAAATGTTCACTTTTTATTTCAAGAGAAATGCATCTAAATGAATGATAGTTTGTACACGGATGCTCAATAATATCTGACAGCCAATTATAATAAAACATAAAGGGTAAATATTTTACGATATGCATATGAAAACAAAAATAACACAGTCATCGGCACTTTATATTTCCAGAATAATTAATCTAACGGAGAGTGAGACTATCTTGCGAAAGTTTACAAGAAAGGGCACTCATGGAGTAGAGGTTGTTGATCATAATTTGAAGACGACAAACACTTCATTGTATACAGTGGTGGATTCATGACATGGGGAAGAGGCTATCTCGCGTGAACGTTCAAGGGTCTTCTTTTCTCAGATAACAAGATGTGTTTAGATATTTTTAAAATTTATACTTTTGAGCCTCTCTGAAAGCGGGGTCTCTCGTGAATGCGACATGACAATCCCATAAATCAGCCTTTGACCAAAAGGCGCCTAGTTTAATATTGTTTTTTTCTCCGCCGGCGGGTCTGCTTAGGAAAGGTGTAATCGGCTTGTTAAAGGCCCGTTGATGACTAAAATTATTTCTGAGTACTTTAGATCAAATTGCCCAAAGTTTGTTAATATAATAATAAAGCATAGAAAAACATGTACGAGATGAGAAGCTATGTGAATATAATTCTATGTAAGTGCCGAAAATTTGGAAAGCAGAACAATATTCAAACACGGCACTACAGCGTGAATTATAGCATGGCTCCAAATTGCTGGAAATCAGAAGTGAAACGTTAATAAATTCCTTGTTTTGGGCCGAAGCGTAGCAGTGTTCATTAGCTGGTTTCCGAAGGTGAAATCTGCCTTTTTCCGGGCAATCAAAGATATAGCGATTTGAGTTGCCTACAGCCCCGAAAATGCATTGATCACTGTCACGAAGTCCGAAGCTAACTCAAATAAGGACCATGACTAGTGAGGAATTAACTCCGCTGTTCCGCTCTTCGGTTTCTTGTTGACTCTAGGGATGCATTTGAACACTCTTCTTCCTGTGGAGGCCTCATTCCAGTTATTCTGCCACTGTTCGATGTGTTGACAATTTTCTGCTTGCTTCATATGCGAGCTGGGGGCTTGCACAAACAGGGTTCTAATATTTGGGTTCGTGGCTGCTTCTTTTGCTGTCTCATAGGTTCTTTCATCACCCTAGTATACGCATGATCCATCTAAGATTTGCTCTTATGTTCTCCGGCGAGGAGATCAGTAGTATCTGAATCTCTTTCACAATTTGGATTTTGGCATCATTGAATGGCCTGGAGAATGGAAGATCACTTAATATTAACTACTGCACTTTGTATCACGCCTGGAGAATAGAGGATCACTTAACATTAACTATTGCACTTTGTATCACGAGATGAAGTGGGGGCAGTCCAGCGAACGCAGTAGCAGGGCATTAGTTGGGACGTGCGGTGTTCCGACAAATGCTTAATAAAAATGGTCGTTGTGTAGATCTCAGTTGATTTATCATATGCGTATTCGTATATGTTAAATCGAGTAACTTCGCAATAATATCTATCGTTTTCAGATACGCATAAAGTAAATTAACAAATGAAAGTACAAAATAATAAATAAATAACGTTTGTCAGATTTATCATCGAAATATAATAGCTAATCATGCAACCAGGAAGCAGAAAAGCTCGTTTCCGATTTAATAAACTAAACGAATAAAAGAGGGATAAAATATTATAAGGCATTTCTGCCACTTTTTTAGCATGCCTTCGTGGTGTAGTGTTCAGCACGCTCGACCCTTATTCAAGAGATCCGTAGTTCGAGTCCCAGCAAGGGCATTGCACATTTTTCATCTCTTCTGCTTTCAAAAAATACCTAATCTACAATACATAAAGGAACATATTTTTGGGACAACAAAAATCAGTCTCAAATATCATATACTATAACTGAAGTCATAAATATATTTTATATTGTTAAACTCCTATATCCTTTTACTCATCAAAACGATTTTCAGTGTGGGCTTATATCAAAGTGGTGTTTTAACAGTGGTGAACTTATATTAATGTGGGATGTATCAATGAGGGGTTGAACAGTGTTGGCTTTAATCTATGTGCGCTTCCATCCATGTAGGTGTGAGGAATTGATGCATTAAAATTTAAGGGTTTGAGTTTCCCTAGGTACGTCATTTTTATAATAATTTATATTTCCTTTTCCATTCTCACTATACATATCTCCTTTCTTTTCGTTAGAATTCTTTAGGCATGGTCTTTTTTTGAAATACTCTTTACGTTAAAAATAAGATAATGCTGATTATAACAAATATCACGTTATTTAAATGTATTTTGTAACCTTTTAATGTATTATATACGTAAAATAATATCGTGGAATTATAATAGCATCGTGGAATTATAATTATTGATTATAATTATTTGAAGAATTTCTGAAAATGAAAATTTAGGAGATTTTATTAATTAAATTAATTAAATCAATTTTATATTTTAACATGCTTGTAAAATAGTCATGACATATATTTTGAGGCTGAAAAATGAATACCTTTTAATTCTTTTGTTATTATTTCTTAAGCTGGAAAGAATTTTGAAAATTTTGCTTTTGAATATTTTTCAGAATTACAAATAAGGACTCTTTTTTAATTTCTTTTTTCATTTCTGTCTCTAAGAAAGTTACTAAATTTTATGTAAAAAGTAATGTTTCGTTGATGTGTGTAATGTGAAAAGAAGTGTGTAGTAATGTGAAGTAATAAATGTGCAATGTCCTCGGCGAGACTCGAACCTGGACCTCAAAAATAAGGGCCGATTGCACTACTATTACACCGCGAAGGCGTACATAAACCAGGAGGAAAATACTTTATAAGGTTGCCTGAAAACCCTGCTAAGTGGAATACGTGGATTAAAATCGTTTGGCTATATAACTGGCAACCAACCAAACAGTCAGTGTTAAGTTCAAGGCATTATAAAATGTTATTCTCAGGCCTCTTCTTTACATATTCGGCTACTTACTAAGACTCGACCTTTTAGTAAAAGTAGGACACATGCTTAATAAATTAGCTCTGTTTAAAGAAAAATAATTTTTACTTTTATCAGTCAAGTTTTTAATACTGAAAAAAGGAATGCCAATAATGAAAACAAGTTATAGAAATATTCTTCGTCTATCATAGAAAATGAAAGCTTTTCTAAATATTTTAAATGACATTTTTACTAAATTTTAATTCGTTTAATTTTTATTTTATTTATCTAATTAATTTTTTATTTAATTTATTTTTAAACTAATTGAATTTCAAAAAATTTCAATTAACTGTGTTTTAAGAACAGTTTGCGCAAATATTGTAAGTAATATGATTAAAATCTATGAATGAAAATAATAATATAATTAATTTCTTAAATTATAACACTGCATAAATTTTCTGTTTCATAATATTTCGTCAGAATCACAATATGCATTTCTTTGCATATCACAAAGAACACAACGAATGTTATTTGCGTTGTGTATCCTTCATAGAGATCTATTTCTTGGTCTAGGACATTTTGCCATCGCTATTTCACCGTGGCCGTTTCTCCGTCGGGACGTTTCGTCTTTAAGACATATTTTTCTTTACATAACTGTACTATACCTTGCCGTATTGTACTCGTATTAAATTTATTTAGTTTAATAATTCTGTTTGCCTTTTGTATACGTAATTAAGGTTGCTTATAACATATATAGTTGTTTACAAATATGCGATACAAAGGAAAATACACATAGTTAGTTAGTAAAATATCTCAGTAACAAAGAGAACTGGAGCTAAACCTCTCATATAAAAGAAGTTGTATAATGTATTTTAAAATTATGCAGTTACAATATTTACATGATTCGTTAAAATTTGACATTTTAATCGGCTAGTTCATAGAAATCACTCATGCAAGTAGGAAATTCACATTTTTATTAAATCTGAATTGAATTACTCTCTTAGAATTAATATGTCATGCGTAACGATGTATTTCTATAAAATTTTACACAAAAACATTTTATATAAAATGTTTATTAAATTAAATTAAGTTATAAAACTAAACAGATTTTTTAAACTAAATCAACTTAATATAATATGGCAAGATATAATACAGTCGTGTAAAGAAAAATGTCTTGACGGCGAATAGTCAGTCCCATTCCCCTATTTTCCACTTAAAATTTTAGGTTGTAAGTGCTTAGAAAGTGTTTAGAAACTAAGTGGCTTGAAATTACATCCCCATGCTTCTCCTTGTTATTTAAAATCATTTATTAACATCTTATTTCATATCTATTGCAAACTGCCAATGCTCCTAAAATTTAAATGGAATACGTTTAAAAATCATTTTAATAACGTCACCAAAAATTTTTAGCTTAACTGTAAAGCATTGTTTCTCTTAGCATGTTAGAAACAGTGAAAAACTAGTAAAGTTTCATGTAATTTGCAACGTAACTGGGCTGATAAACGTGTGATGCAGGGAACCTTAGCAGAGATTTGGCTTCATCCAGTGTTACAGGTAAGCTGATTTTTGCTTTACCTCCGTGATCTGTAGAGGGGATACATGTTTTCTGCAGTGTCGATCCTGTGTCACATTCCCCAGCTAACGCCATTCTGCAGAAATGTAGAATAAGACTACATTTAATAAGTTAAGTTTACTGAATTAGGCTAGTATAATTTTCAGCTTACTTAAAACTGCGAACTACCGTTGCTGGTGAAGATCGCCAGTGAAGCTGGCTAATGAAAGACAAGTCAATTAAGTAGTAAGCATGTTCCTTATTTTATTTCGGTACAAAATTTCTTTGGCTTGAGATTTAAACAAAACCAGTCTTATCACCGATGAAAAATCTCTGAAATTTCGTGAAATCACGTTTTTGCTATTTAAATAAATGACAAATTCTAGATTCCAACGCATTATACTTATTAGAACATATATTAAATATAAGATCTTGTAAATAAAAAGTAACATGCATTTCAATTTATTCCAGTAGTGAAAAACTATGAAAAAAATGATTCAGGAGTTGATGTCTCCTCAGCATTAATAAAATATATGTTTTCTGCTTTTTAAGTATAATATGCAATGTGCTAATAGTACATTTAAATAGAAATATCACATGTTGTATGATGGAGGAAAAAATCATTGAAAGTAGCTTTACCTCTTAAGGAAAACAGTAAAAATAAGACTACTTTTTCCTTCTTAATGACATCTAGAAAACATTTTTCCAGCTATACCTAGCAGGCTACTGACTTTATTCTTTGCTAAGATAAGAGCTAAAGATTATAAGTACTCAACTGTTATTGAACTAACTTCTAAATGTGGCTTTGAATTTTGCTTTTTGATCTTAAAAATTGGGGGCTCACAGTCACAGTCGGTACACTACGTACATGTATCCTACATGTGTATATATATACATACATCAAGAAAAAAATAATTAAATCAATACTGTTAGCTAATTAACTAATAGGAGGATATGAATTAGAACTGAATAAAAAGGAAACAGTATAATAAAAACTTAGTAAAATAAAATGATGAACATAACAAAACAACAAAGTTTTGAAAGTTCTTAGGTATTTTTCAAGGAGCAGTCGAAATGTCTTGAATAAAACCACGTTTCTGAATAACATCTGGATAATTATCAAAATAAGTTCATGAAGTAAAGTATTAAAGAAATAGTTTTAAAAATATTTGAAAATTAAAATAATATAGGAATTTTATTAAAATTTTAATGCAATACTGTGATGTCATTAAAGAATGCCATTAAAAATTTAGATTAAATTTGTTTACGAAAAATCTTTATGATATAAACTGCTCCAACGTAATTATTATCTGATGATTACTTAACCAATTTCGCTGCATACTGAGAAATTTTAATAACTAATGATCTTAATTGTCTAATTTATAAAATCTTGGTTATATATATAAATGGAAAAATACATAATTAACCTGCTGTTTTTTCATTAATCATAACTTAGAGGAGTTTTTCTATTTCTTCCACAATTTTCGATCTTCTAAGGGTCAGTTCAAAACCCCTTTCGCCACACCAGCTGCTTTTATAGCTTCTTTACTTTTCAGAATTGTCCTGGCAAATGATTTAGGCATCGTGAACATAGTAGTGAGAACAGTGACGCGTGTATGGCTAACATGCGAAATGATAAGATGTTCCTTTACTTTTGTTATAATTCTAATAGTTTTTCAGTTACTCTTATTTTTCTCAGAATACCTTTTAGGACCCATGACAAGTACTCTAAGTTGCATGTGTGTATGTAATTTTATACAAAGAAAATTTTGTGTCTGACGTATAAGATGATGATCATGATGCTAACGGAACACATAACAACATATGCCCTAAATTCACTGTGAGACTTTCCACTGTGACTGTGACTTCCAATGTGATCAAATTAACTGTGAGACTTACCATTGTGGGTTATCATAGCTGCCAAACCGCAATCATATTGATCAAAATTAGACAATAACACGCGAATATTGAAACGATGGGTCCTTGAAAGACTGACGTAGCGATATACCTCAGAAAGAGCTCTGCGGACCAATGTTCGAAATGATAGATATTTAGTGTAAATATTCCATATGGACCTTAAATTCACATCGCGCCTTACTATGGGAAATATGGTGTGTGACTCAGCAATAAAGGTTTTTACGAAAGGTTGAGGTTGAACTGTCCTCTTTACGAAAGGTGAACTATGTCTTGTGGGTCAAGACGACTTTTGTGGTTACCATTTCTTTGCCAACCCTTAATATTTCAGCAGCGGTGTTTCCAATTACAATGGTGTATTAAAGGGCCCACGTGGAGACTTAAATAGTGTGAGAGCTGCTTCTTGAACGTGTTGTGTATGATCGCGTCGATGTATCATCATGATGAAGGTTTATGCCAACTGCGCCACCTTAACAAGCGATAGTTGAAACTTGGCCTTATATCTCGTCATATCTGTCCCACATGGGAAGTTATCTTGAAGTTTTCGATTGGATACGAGGCTCGATCGTTTCTGCTACGCATTTCTGGCACTTTGACCTGCCAATAATGCATTATAGATATGTTAAGATCCTTAGTTGGTCTGTATCTTTAGGAGCTCTACATAGAGCCATCTCCCAACAGAAAAACGCACAATCACATATCGCACTAAATGTCACTTTCTCTACGCACAGAAGGTTACGATTCTGTCTTGGTTGCCTCGCTCACCAGAATTTTCCCAAAATCAAACCATCTGATACATAATGTCAATGCATATTGGTATGACAAAGACCACAAGAGGCTACAATAAGTGAAATCTGACAGCGAATTACAGTTATCTGGTCTGTAGTATCGCCAGATGTCACCCAAAATCTTTTCAAATCTATGCCTCACTATAGCCCACTCCACACATATCTAGCGTATCTAAAAGTTTAATGATTTTGTCTTTGTACCATCTTTCCTAATGTAAACTTTGTTGTATTACCTATTGTCCTTTTTGGTGTTTCAGTTTTAGTGAATGAAGAAACTGGTATAAAATTTGTATACTACTGTGAATAAATAAAACTACTAGAGATTTTACTATTACTGGAAACAAATAACTCAATACAATAGTAAAATAACCATAAAAAGGCAAATAAATGGTTAGCTGAAAGGTGCAAAACTGAAACAGTTAATAAGACATAAAAGAATATTTTATAATAAAAATTGTTTACCATGCGCTAGCTCCTCATGGAACAGCGCATAACATACATCAAAGAATATTAATCACATTTCTGAGTGAACAGCTTGAATCTTGTATAAATAAGAAAATATAAACATAAGTATCTAACAATGATAATACAAGTTTAAATGCTATATATGCCTCCCTTTATTGACTAATATAAGAGAGATAAAAGAACGTTATCAAACTTTGATGAAATAAATTTGATGGATACTGAAAGATGAATTTAGAACTCTTAAGTATGTAATGGCTATGTTTGCTGATCGATGAATGCTGCTTATTCAACAATTCAAAAATATTGAAATTTCTAGTAAATTTACTAATTAAGTCTGAAGCATCTTTTTGATCTTCTTTATTATATATATATATTGTGTATATATATATATAGGTAGATAGATAGATAGATAGATATACACACACCATATATACAATATGTACCACCACCATATATACACATAATGGGTAGTTAAACAATAATATTCGATAAAATAGACGATAGAATTTTAATAATACTCAATATGAGCTGCAGTTATTAACTGTTCGACTAACTTTAAAAAGTGACGGTTTTCCATTTTCGGTCTATTAATCAAAGTTATCATTTTGTAAAGATACTAAGGATTTGTCGAATTTTGCGATTTTAATAAAAATATTGTTTCCCACTGAACATTAATAATTTTGCATTTATTTTTTTAATTTTTACATTTTTATATATTTCTTCTTGTTAGCAAAACATATCTAGTGATCACACGGCTTCTTTCAATTTTATATTTTACCTTTATCTAGCTTCTTTTCTTAGTTAAATATTTCGGTTTCAATAATTCTGACTTTTCGATGAATTACTCCTCTGTTTGCATATTATGCTCATGATCTCGTAAATTGCAAAATGACGCAATCGAAATATGGTCACTGTCGATCACTGCCTGCTTTAGATTATACGTCTCAACATGTTTTCATATTACCATTTCAATTATATCTATTTATATAAATTTAAACTTTACTTAATAATTTTTTAATGGCATCTTGGCTTCAACAGTCAAGCCGAGTGACTAAAGTTGCTGAATACTGGTAGTTTGACCCGACTTCGAAGTCATTTGAACGGATCGGCAGCATGGTTGGCTGTATTGGATTTCCTCATAGTAACGCGAATACCAGCCATTTTTTTAAAAAAACGTCCTCCATGAAAACCACCCTCTTCTTAGGCAGATAGTCCTCCTGTGCCTTGCCTTATTCAAATAACCTAACCTAATGGTATCCTCAACATGAAAACTTATCGTTATTGTCTTGTAACGTCGAAGTACGATGAACAGCTGTAAAACCTTTATTTTAACCCTCTGAGCAGCAATAATTTTTGTCATGCTAATGAATAGTAAGCACGGCTTTTTAATCTTGTTGATTAAACATCATTTGTTAGTTAGATTTGTATAATTACTCTTCTATTTGTTTCCATACATTTTCATTTCATAGGATAATATTTAGATCATTAGAGAACAACAAATATCTGAAATAAAAAAGTTTATATATATATATTATATGTTTAAATATATATA
>KK113781.1:484938-520300 GCA_000611955.2 Stegodyphus mimosarum
CTATATATTATATATTAAAACTATATAAAGCTATATTTAAACTAAACATAAACAATAAACTTATAAGCACGGATAGTTCCTTGTAATCCGAGATAGCCAAAGCGAAAAGCATGAGCCGAAGATACCATTTACACGGTGAAAATGCGCTGGAAGGCTGTCGGAATGCCGCAAGCTGATGCAAGACAATCCGCTATACCGAGAGATCTGAACGCGCATCGTAGTGTCATGAGCAAGCTGTGGAATCCAAAGGGATCAAAACCCCTGTGGAAGAGGTGACTCTGGACGCCGGCGGATTACCACAATGGCAGACGATCGCTCCCTGTTGCTATGTAAAAGCCTCCGTAGATCCCTAACAGCACGACAATTAGAGTCGTGTCTCTCTGCTGCTACAGGATGACCTATACCTCGCCAAACTGTGTCACGTCGACTGCATGAAGGTGGATTAGCGCCTGACGACCTGTGATTTGTGTTCCTTTGTCCCCATCGAACGTCAGAACGCGGTTGAATTGGCCCAGTGAGTATCGAAGTTGGACACCAGACCAGTGGGTTTACGTATTCTTTACGGATGAGTCACAACTTACCATCCAGAACGATTCCCGAAAGGCAATGATATGGCGAGAGCCAGGAACACGCTGTCGGGCGCCATATATCGTAGAAAAAGACTATTAGACAGGAAGAGGCTTAATTGTATGGGCTGAATAGCAACGAGCTGTCGCACCGACTTCTAGGTGGTTCCTGATGGTTCTGTCACAGCCGTCTGATAAGGCGACGAAATTTTAAACACCCTCTTATCGTTGTAATGGGTACCGGTATGATATTTATGGACGGTAACTACCGCCGTATAGAGCTCGAGTGGTGCGGAATTGTCTATACCGTGGCCTGCTGGATCACCAGACCTGAATCCCACACTATTGCCGCCAGCTTGCCTCGTCGTTGTCAAGCATGCATTTCAGCTAGATTGTATCATACGCGTTATTAGCGTAATAATACAAGTGTTTTTGTTTGTCATTGCTTTATTGTTGCTTTGTGATCTAACAATGCCACTCCAATTTCTTATATCAATTTCACGCATGTCCAATAAATAGCTTTTGTTTTATACCTTGTTTTGCCTTTGTTGTCTATTTTTAGCGGGAATATTTATATACATATATATGTACACTGCCCAAAAAAAGGGACAGTTCTATATCTCCCGTTCTCCTGCCCCGACTGACGAAATTCATTTAGGTTCACTCGAAACAAAATTTCCCCATTTTTTATGATTTATTTTTAAAATTTGTATTTTTAAATAATTTTTATAAATTTTTGAACAAAATTTTGAATTGTAACCTATAAAAGTTTTACAATCAACTTGAAGTAGATGTATTTTTAAGCATACCTACAAACAATTAGAGGTTTTTATTCAAAATTTTCGAAGATACACGTGAATTTATATGTTGACGCGTTTTGAAATTTGACATATTTTTGAAAGCGATAAGTTCGCCAAATTCAATTTTTGAATTTCTCCGTAAATTTCGCACCAAATTTTAAAACATTTAATATTTAGGCATAATGTGAGTCGTAGAATATAAATATGGAAAAAAATTGTTATGTTATTTCTGAAAAAGACCCATTTTGTGTCACGATATCTATGTTAGAACAGTGCTAACATATATCCTATGTCGCGCTTTCGAGACATGAAAAACGCAATTTGAATTTTGTCAATCGGCCCAGTAGAACGGGAGAAATAGAACTGTCCCATTTTTCTTTTGCGCAGTGTACATATAGTTTCCAATGCAATAATAATTTAGTATATAATACATGCATACATATATACTAATTTTTTAATAAAAAGAAACCTTCCTAATGGAAGTTGCTAGTCACGAATACTTTAAATTTGCTTGCAGATTTCATTTAATTTTTATTTAATATTAATACCGTAGGTGATAAAGAAATTATTCATTCAGGCTGATCAATAGTTCTACTGTAGTAAAACTAAAGCAATTTAATTCACACTAACTGCCTAATACAGCAAAAGCTAAATCGCTCACACTAACTGTCTAATACAGTAAAAGCTAGATCGCTATCTCTCCTCTTTTCCTAGTTTTGCCGCTCACCTGAATAATGGAATTACAAGGCGTGGCAAGATTTCTTTGATACAGAGGGTGTAGTACAACATAGATAAATTTAAAGAAAGAGGTTTTTTTTAACTTTATTAGAAGTATAAGAAATAAGATTTTATTAATATCGTATTGAAACCAACTCTGCAATTTTAAAAGAAGAAACATTTATATATTTTGAAATGAGTTGCATTTAATGCTCCAAAAATGAAGATTTTTTTTGAATCAATATGAAATGAATAAAATATTTAGGATGAAAATTAGAAACATGTCCTTATTTGGTACATATGCAGAGTATACGTTAGTCGAAACAGCAACGAAAAACGTGTTTCATGAATTTCAGCAAATATTAGTGAATAGTTTCTTTAACTGCATCGGCATGTTTCATTTTCTGATTTGTATCTTACGGATAAAACTCATTTTTATATGTAATTATTATCTTATGCAAGACAGTTTTTATTTTCTGCATTGTTTCTGAGCACTAAAGTTTATACGCATAATTACCAATGAACTAGAAGCTCAAGATCAGCATTTTATTAGATCATCTTTTACACGGATAACTGCTCTGATTGATCATCGAGCATCGAGTCTATATGCTTTTGGAGTGCATTTGCGTCCATGGAATACCATTCATTACCTATGCAGCTTTTTATATATTGCAAACTAGATGGAAGACGGGAATGCTGTCGGATGCGCCTTTCTACCGTATCCCACACATTTTCTATGGGGTTAATATCCGGGCAATGCGGTGGCCAAGGAAGGTGTTGGAAGCCAGAGTAATGTTCAGCGAAGCAATTTTAGATACTTCTGACACGATGTATAGTTGCATTATCGTCCATGAAGTATCCGTCGCCATCAGAGTAAAATTGCAACATTGCAGGGTGCAGTTGATCTGCCAGTATATCTATGTATCTTATGGCTGTTTGTTTACTCTCAAGGAACACCAGAGCACAACTTCCATATTTGCAGAACATGCCTCATATCATGATACTCCCACTAGACCCTTGCACAGTATGAGTAAAGCAAGATGGATTCATGGCTTCATGAGGTTTTCGCCAAATTCGAAGTCTTCCATCAGTGCAAAATAAGGTGTAGCGTAATTCATCCGACCACGTTACCCGTTTCCAGGCCTCAGATGTCCAGCGTCTTCTTTACCGACACCACTGCAAACGAATTCTTACATGTGGGGTAGAAATGAATGGTTTTTCTCACAGGCACCCGACAATGCATTCCTATCCCCTGCAATTCTCTGCGCAAGGTTGGATCTGAAATCTTTTGGGGAGAGCCTTGGTTGATGATCTGTGTCAGTTGAAGCAGTAGAGCCCCTGCTCTGCCGTACAATTCATCGAAGATGACGCCAACCACTCTCTTAGAAAACTGTTCTCGAGCCGTATTTACGTCTTCTAGAGAATGACTGTGAGTTCTGATTTCAGCTTTTGAAAATATTTGATATGGCTGCTTTTGAGAACCCAGTGAGATTTGCTGTCTCCGAAATCGAGACCCTCGCTAAACGGGCTCCAACAATAAGCCCTTTTTCAAATGGTCAAAGATTTGTCGTTTTTCCCATTTTATTTCATTCATCGTGAAAAGCACTCTTACACCTTACTTTTACTAGCATTCTAACCAAGTGTAACTCGCGCCATAAAACAAATTGCATACTTTATCCCTAGCACGCATTCAAATGAAAATCTCAAAGGTTTCTAATTCATTGATCAGTGTGTGTATTTAGGCAATAACATATATTCGAAATTATTAATTCCTAAGTATTTTGAAGCTGCATGTGTAACATTTCTCCATTAGAATGAAAAAATCAGTGAGTTATATATGCCACATAAAGGAAGGATTTTCCGTCTGAAGGGTGTAGCTTGAAACTGGAAAAATTGTTACAGGGAAAAAAATTGGATAATATCTAAGGAAAATAGGAGTGATGAGTTACATTCTAACTCCAGAATATTACTGCTAATTTTTACTTGGATTCTTTTCTTCTTATAAACATATTTTGGCCGCATTTCAAGATGAACGTATACGTAATTATTTACAAGAGGCAGTAAAAATATTCTCGGACGCATATATACGGCCTGCCCGGTTAAAGTGCCAGTGAAGTTGATAACAATTCATAAATAATGCTATGCGCTAACTATTTTTTATAAAGTATATGTAATGCAATTAAAAGTTAACTAGATTTGAGTGTAGTGGCAGTAATACGTTCATAATACATTTACAAAACATAACACCTTCCACGTGAGAGTTATATTCAGTTCGTTTAATGTTATATTTTTAGCCATAATGTTATAAACATTTTTTCACAACTTTCTATCTAGCTTTACTAACAGACATTGACTTGAATATGGCTAATGAATTGTAATAGTAAATTTTAGCATAATATTACAGGCAAAAGTATACTATAAGTTGCTCTGCATTAATTCGATAAAGTTAGGATTGGGACTTGATGAAAATATTGCAAATGAGATGTAGGTAGTTTACATATTGTTTCGCCGTTTCATTGAAGTGACTAACTTAAATGGCAGAGGAATAGTAGGTAAAAATTAGCGAAAAAAAATCAGTCGAATGCAGTTTGCAACTGCATAAAAGAGCTGCATTTGCAAAAAATCGTTTCAAATCAAATATTAATTCCTGATGTAGCATTAAATAATGTTTAATTCATTAAATAAAATCCATTAACTTTTAAAAGAAATTACAAAGTTTTCATGCATAATATTATTTTATTACTTTATTTATTTATTTAACTCTTGGCAAAAGCAAAGCTGTAGCCAGGTCAAAGTTAAAAAATGAGACTTGCATTTACATAAAGACTGGGCAAGGATAGATGAAAACAAGTGCTGTTTTAGGGCTAATCGAAGTTCAGTGGCATTTCCCTTAACAGTTTACAGTGTATGATACGTTGAATAAGGGGAATATTTTAAAGGTGCATTTTACCAACAATTAAGGAGTAAGTTAAGCGTAAAATGGTTTGGGTATGTTTTCTTCAGAGTGGCCCTGTAGTAAAAAGTCACATTATTCAAATTCCGAGTCTACGCCAATACGCAGACATTTTAAAATACTGGTCTCTGCTATACGCATATAATAGTATAAGTGACAGTTTCATTTTCCGCAACGATAATGACCTTGAATATAGAGTTTAAGTCTCAATATTTTTTTCTTATACTAAAATATTACCTTATACTTAAAATAAAATATTACCTTAGACTTAAAATATTACTAAAATATTACTTTATACTTAAAATATTACTAAAATATTACCTTATACTTAAAATGTTACTAAAATATTACTTTATAACGGCACCAATTTTCATTACACGACTTAAATATAATTAAAAAATATAGGCGATAGAAATTACAGAACAAACGTGAAGTTGTGTGCCGAAATATTTCAACGAAAATTATTTTGCAAAGTCATTGGTTTAGAATAATATTAGAAAAGATCAGTGTAGAAGATTTATATTCTCAGTTCCCAAGAGATGTGTTGAGGTTGTAATAAAAATGGATACTAGATGAAATATTAGATTTCTTCATTACAAACTTTCATCTTATGCGTAATCATAAATATTTATCAATGAAAATGTAATAAAGACTTTTCTTCATTTCGTATTTTTCCCACTCATATATTTATAGACCAGGGATACATTTAAATCTATAAATAAATGGTAAATTCTTTATTTCGAAAACCAGAATATTGTATGTATGTTTTTCATACATCGCCATTACGAACTTTCCCTTATGCATTATGTTAAACATTTGTCAAATTTGTCAATGACAATGCAATAGTTTTTTTATTTCTTATTTTTACTGCAAATGTATTTAAAGGCAAGAATTATTTTTAAAAATATTTTAAATCTCTAACTAAATAATGAATTCCTTATTTCCCAGAATAAAATAGTGTGTGTGCGTTTATCATAAAAAAATGGAAAGGTTTATTTATTATTTCCCTTCGCCTTAAATACACTTTCACATCTCTCTTACGAGAAAACTAGTAGGTGATGAACTTGTTGTATCACAAGTATCTGCATTTAATAAGTCCAACTCAGTCAGTGGTTACAATGATGCAGACACGAATTATGAAAGCATGTAATCGTGACGTAATTATGCTGTGCATTGTGTGCTAAGAAGTATTAAAAAAGAGAACATATGCTCATCTTACTTAAAAGTAGTTTCCCTAGCATTTTTGTATACATTTTTAACTAAGAGAATTATCAGCAATTAAAAATAGTTATTTTATATAATAGAGCAAATTTGTGACAGTTATCTGGATAAATGTCATGGAATTTTACTTCTTTTCCTAAAAAACCGGGTTTTTTTATTTTCCTTACTTTTTATAATAAAAAAAATATAGGTGGAAGTCATAGAGAAGAAACAAAATGCATACATATTGCATTTTCTCTACTACCGTATTCAATTTGAACCACGTTTGTTGAAGCAAATGTGTCTTACTTGCTGAAACGTGCAGAAACATAAAATGGAAAGTTAAAATAATTCAAAATTTCATTTCGAGAGAATTTCGACGGAACAGAAACTAGAAACACAAGATTTTCTTGAAATCTTGCATCAAATTGTGGATATCTAAAGCTTTACCTTGCATAGAAAACTAATCTGCATGGCATGTTTAATGAAGAATCTAATAAAAAATGAACGGTAAAAACATTTTATTGTAGGCATCTGACTAATCTTACTAGAAAACATATAGTTGAGTAATTGTGCGGTTAAAAAAGGAAAAGGATGTAAATATTTAGGAAATCAATTTATAAATTGTGAAAAATTCATTCAAAATTTTAAAGAGTATTTAAGTTGTTATGCAATAGTAACAGAGTAGTAGTTCAAATGAATAGTCTACCTAACTAACATTGAGTTAAAAATAAATAATTTAAATATATACTTTTCTTTGAAATGTCTTTTTTAAACAGTTTTTTAAAGGAGCCTATCTTGTTGCATCATTTATGAAGAAAAAAGAGGTAATAATAAAATTGCTATTCTGCTCTGTCCGGGAACAGAATATACTAACCTAGCATGATATCACCAGTATAAATAAATTTAATTATTTGGTCATGTCTACAGCAAACAGGCCAAGAGTTAAAGTACAGTAATGTTATATGTTTTCTTTAATTATTAAACACTGTTTTCAAAAGTTTTCAGATTTTAAACTACCTGTTAAGAGTAAATAATATTTGCTTTTACAGCATCTCTTCGAAGACTAACATCCACTTTAATTGAGCTTTTAGCGATAAACAATTCTTAAAATATTTACTTACTGAAGCTACTGGTAGCATTTCAACCAGCCAGACAGTGAACAGAGCATACAATTTTGCCTACCTAATTTGAAACCCTAAATCGATATATCTGATTTGCAATAATTTACTCGGAAATTATATGCAACATAATAGCAAAAATCATTAAATTAGAATATAGCTATCGTAATCTTGCTGGAGGGTCAACACACTTCTCCTGCAGCTGTCATGTTTCACACTTGGATAAGGAATAGAGGGGAATTTTCAGAGCATTATAATATTGTGGAGTTAGTTTAAATAATAGCGTAGTTTATTCCCAAACAAATTCAGAAATCGCGACCTTAGGTAAGAGATATGCTCTTCGCTCTATATTTTTGGCCCGGTGATGAATTTTTATACTATCTTAATTCATTTGTATTTTCAAAAATTATTGTTACAAGCTATTTTACAGCATAGGGCAAATTCTCATTCATTCAACAAATTTTACAACAGACAGAAGCTATTTCTGCTAAAAATAAATCATTGCCTAATAAAAAGGGTAAATTTTTCAGGGTGAAATAACAGTTTCTATTATGATTAAATATTTTTTAAATTAGTTAGTTTTTCTGAGGTAATATAAAGCATCATAATATATAGATTAAATATGTGAAAATTGTGTTAATGCTCCTCATAATTACTCTAACATTTAATCTTGCAGTAGAAAACATATGTAAATATCTAGGCGGGTAGCAAGTAACTGATTTCCAATAACCCTACGGTTAGTTATTTTATCTCATTACATGACCTGAGATTAAACAATAACAATCGCCTACTTCATAAGGAGAGAAATTATTGAAGAAATTTATAAAGGAACCTTGTTAGAATTGTTCCAGTAATGTATGGCATTCTATGCTTACACGTTGAAGTTTTTGGAAATTTGGTACTTTTTGGAATGAAAAATGTATTGTACACCACTTAACAGTGAAAGAAAAAATATATACTTTCGTGTTCACTAATTTGTAGTACGCTTTATAAGTATTTCACACTACTGGATGGATTGACGTTCGCAGAAAGGTTATAATACTCGCGTGGCCTTTATGCTTCTATCGGCTCTTTTTTGAATCTGGAAATTCATTCAACCAACGTCAAACATGCAATATATACGTAGTGCCAACTCATCATTTAACAGGAACTTCAAAAGCAAATTCTTTCACAAATGCAGCGTTCGCCATACATTTTGACTCGTGGAGCTCTTTTTAGAATTAACTTCATCTACCAGAGACCCTTATGCTTATCTTAAGTTTTATAAGCTAATGATGTTTAAGAAAAGTTTTAAGGAGCTAAGGAAAAGTATACATATATATTAATGGAATGTAAAGTAAGGAAATATCAAAAGGTTGGGCAATGTCTATGATTACATTACATTTGAATTTTTTTTAATTTATCGCATTATCCCAGTTTATTCTCAACGTTTTATTATTGAAAGTTCGTCACATATAAATGTTTTACAAAAGTTCAATAAATCAAACCAATTTGTCTTGGAAAAAATATTTCAAAGGAAAGTGTAGTTGTAAAAGACGGCAGCACTAAATTTGCTTTCTTAAACAGGATTTTAAATTCATCTTCTAAGCAGGCAAATTTTCAGCAGACTTTAGTTTTTAAACGCAGTTTCTTAGTTTCTGTGAGATGTTAAATCTGCAAGGATCTCACATTCTCTTAAGTTTAAATTGGATAGTTTTTTGTTCAGCTGAACACATTCAGTACCTATTCAAAGTCATTTAAGCACCTTCCCTTGAACTTCCGGAAAATAATGTTCGTATGAATCCTTCAAACGCTTCGAGACACACTTGAATATTTTCCTATATTCTTTTTAATATTGATGTTATTTTCTTCTTAGAAGACATTTTTCAAGAGAAATGCAATCACGATCTACCTTTTCCCTCCAATCAACTTATAAGTTTCTTCTTAACCGAAGATACTTTGGCTTTTTTATTAAAAATTATATCTTTTTCCATTACCTATGATATATGTACTTCGCTTATTTTGGCCAACACAGTATTTTAATTTCGGCCAAGACATTATTTTACAGACCTAGTCTTCCACATTTTAAATCGTAGCCAGTACAACATTCCTGGCACTTTAAAAATTCTATTGTATATGCATGCAGTTTCAGCAAAAAGCTTTTCCCAGAGACAACCACTTCATTTCATTGTGAAGCAGGAGGAACTCGTGTTAGCTCACCATATTCCTCACCAAATAGTATATAGAGTCTTATTATTTCTATTATTGTCATTTAATGAAGACTTATCAGATACATAACTAATCTCACAATGAAATCAAACGCGCAAAAAACTCGTGAAAGAATCGGTAAGGAGTCAAAGTATTACGGCTAAGAACATTCACCTCCTATGACTCCAAATCGACTAATCTATATTTATATGAAAATACGTTTTGCAAAGGTTCAGGCGAAATACAGAAATTCTCGAAGGATCGGGAACGGGAGAGAAATTTCTTGAATATACACTTCCAAACAATGGCTAAGCATTGTCTGCCGAAGGACACGTGAAATGCAGCTTGCCGAATATCTGTGTTCAGAATGTAATTTCTGCTTTTTTAATACATAACTTTGATTCTACGTTTTGTTTCTTATTCTTAAATTTAATTCAGTTTTTATTGATTTTATTTTTCTCTGGAGGCCGAACAGCTCGAACTCATGCATGCTATATAATCTTTGCGCAGCTAGAATGCGTGTAATACGAAACTCAAATGGTACATTGCGCAAACAAAAAAATGAGACAGTTCTATATCTACGTTCTATTAGGCTAATTGATGAAATTCAAATTGCATTTTTCAAGTCTCGAAAGCGCGACTTAGGGTGTATATTAGATTTATATATAGCATCATTCTAATATAGATTTTTTAACACAAATCGGACCTTTTCTGAAATGGCATGCCAATGTTTTTCCATATTTCGATTCTACTATTTCAATTATGTCTAAATACTCAATTTCGTAAACTTTGGTGGAAAATTTACGGAGAAATTCAATAATTTATCTTGGCGTATATTTTCAGTTTTCACCAAGAATAATTTACTTGAAGAACTTAATTTACAGCAACCTATTTTCCTTTTCATTGCAGACAACCGGAAAAAAAGTCATCGTCCATACTTTCAAATGATTTTAACAAAGTGCTTAAACCACATTTGATGTTATTATCGCTCAAAAATAAAATGCAAAATTTCAAAACAATCGATTGTGTAAATTCATGTATATATTCGAAAATTTTGAATGAAAAACTCTAATTTTTGCAGGTGTGTCTAGAAATACATCTACTTTAAGACGATGTTAAAACTTTTATGAGTTATAATATAAAAGGTTTTTCGAAATATTTATAAAAAATATTTTAAAATACAAATTCTAGAAATAAATCATAAAAAAATGTGCGAATTATATTTGGATTAAGCCTAAATTTCGAATTCTGGAAGAAGGAATCAAGTAAGTTTAATAAAAAAACAGAGATTAATAAATATATATCAAATTTAATAAAATTGAGAAGTTAAAATTTTGAGAGCTAATTTTTTAAAAACTACTCGTGCAACTTTTACAAGACTTGGTAGTTTGGCATAATTTCCTGCACTCTCGTGCACTATGAAGGGATGGGAAAATAGGTTGCCATGTATTAAGAAGTTCGCCAAGTGAATTATTCTTGGCGCAAACTGAAAAAGATTCGCTAAATTAAATTTTTTAATTTCTCCGTAAATTTCGCACCAAGTTTTACAAAATTTAATATTTAGGCATAATTTGAGTCGTAAAATCGAAATAAGGAAAACATAGGCACGTCATTTAAAAAACGTCCGATTTTGTGTCAAAGGAAAGCCGGAAGGATTTTGTGCCGGAAGGATATAGACTATAGATTCTAAATAAAATGTTCTATAAGTTTTCTGAACACGTCGTCTATATTTTATAACTTGCAAAGAATTCGACCATTTTGCTAAAGCGTTTAGAGGATCGCAAAAATTCTTTCAAGAAGAATTGCAAATATTTTTTCCTGAATTGAAAGGGAAACATACCAATGTAAAACTCAGAATCTTGAAAAACAGCCACCTTAATATGGCGTTGATTTTTAAAAAACTGTATAGATTTCGAAGGCGATCAGAATTCCTTTGGCTCGTAATAAAGGGGTATACCGTGTCTGGGACTACCTCAAAGTCGGAGGAGTTTTTTTAAAACTCAATGCCAGAATAAATTTGTATTAAAGTGTACATTTAGTATTTCTCTTTGCTCTCATAGTTCGACCTGGGCTCTAATCCATACGAAGCGAGCTGGCTGCTTGGTTTGGTTTTGTGGTTTTCACCATGCAAATTGCGAATACGAGACAGTTTCTCTTAGAACATCCTCTAGAAATCGTCTCCCTTCTTAAGCAGACAGCCCTCGTTTGATTTTTCATCTTCAACTTAAAGAAACATTAAGCAAACTACAGTATCCGAAGAATCCGATACATAAGGTTTTGTATTGTTTTCAGTCCCATTGATAGAAAATCGGCTTCGGTAAAATCTTTTGTTCTCTTTGCTTAAACTAATTTAGAGGATTCCATTATTTTTTGGTTAACATGTAGTACGTAACTCGCTTGTCAAGTATTATTGATGGTGCGAAGGTAGCAAGAATCAGCGTAATATTCATAATGTTTCGTCGGTTTAAATTCGTCGATTTTTCGTAGGTTTCATAAGTTTCGTCGGTTTAAATATAGAACCTTCTTCAGCTACAGAAGTGCAAAGTAATTTATCTAATAATGAGACGAGTATTATTCGAAAAATACAGAATGGATTTAGCCAAATCTATGTCTACAGAGAATGTAGTATATCCAAATTTACAGTTCCTACTATGTGAAAAAATCGAGATTCGATTATTTCTACTTGTGGAAAAAAATTGGATACGTAGAAAAAGTTTTGAAAGGTCGTGACTACAAGGAAGTCTCAGCGCACCATTATGTGAACGAATGGAAATTATGAACGTGCGTTTTTAGATGGAGATGTGTTGCTGGAGGGAGGGGTCTAAACCATGACTTTTATCGTTAAGTAATTTATCGTGTAAAATTATTAGCGTATGACAAAACTGAAATAGAAGCAAAATGAAATTCAATAACTGCATGTAATTGTATTTGTAATTAACACTTAATATGATTTTTAAATTAGAGTTATTATTCACTTCTTCTGATGAATGTAGCAATGTTAATCAGCCTTTTCTTCAATTCCTTAATAAATGTTTTCTTTATTTAGCGAGAGGATCCATTTTTTCCTTATGAGATCAGTTGCAGCAAGCCATCGGAATAGCTAACCAAACTTTAGGTCTCTTAAAGCTCGTTATATTAGGGTCGACTGTAGTAAAGCGTCAAAATTTACCAATGTTTATAGACACAAAAAGACCTTAACTTTGCTGAAATATTGATTCTACTAATTTAGAACCAGTCTTTCCAAAATGTGAACTTTAATTTTTGAACGAAATTTTATAGCTCAAAAGAGATTTGATAGTTTCCAAGAACAACTGAAGAACAAATGTTCAAAGAATCAGATTTCGAAACAGGAATTATTCTTAGCCCTCTCTGAACATCCAGATCTTCATTTCAGTCAATAAAAAATTAATGAAATAAAAAAAGAATTATTGGACTTTTAAACAATTAGTTTTTTCTCATTTTCTCATTAGGAGAAGAAAGACTTAGACGGCATCGAGCAAAATCCTGTTTCATGTTATGAAAGCTTACTTCCCATTCCAGGAGTCATTTGATGTACAGTTCAACGAGCTCTGCGAGACACTATTAGGTTTCACAGGTGCATGTTATGCAGTGGTGAGAGGATATCATAACTATAGCAGAAGAGAGGAATTCAACTTGAAATCAATTGCGGCAGACCCAATAATGCAAGTGATTTCACGAGCTAAATTAACTCGGCCGTTTAAGATAAATATTGAATCAATATATTCGGAAACAACGTGCTAAATTGAAACGGGGGAAATCAATATTAACTCGACGTTGCGCAGCTATGAATGCAATTGTCATGTCCTTCCGGCCCAATGGTTGGAAGCCTAATCATCCAAGCTGTGTATTCATCCTCCAAGTGCACAGAGGATGTGTGGAGAAATTCTCTGTGCATTAATTTACCCTATCGATATTGCCAACTTCATTTCCATTGAAATAGTCCCATAGTGGGAAGGAAAGGAAAGATTCATATTTAAACATGCAATAACTGCGTCTATGAATAGATCTGCATAACTTATTTGAAGACTGGATTCATTAATCCAAATCATGAAAATACCCGAATAAAAATTTAAGAACTGATACAAAGTAAAAATTTGTTTGCTCTGATGCACTTCATAATTGAAGCAGATTTGGTATGCGTAGTATTTCGTAATGAGTAGAAATGGATTTTATCCTGTCATAATCATATTCTTCAAGTTCTGTAATCCACAAAATACAGCCAGATATCATTTTGTTATTATACATCGTAAAGTACAAAATCCTGGAAAATGATAAATTACGAAAAAAATAAAGAAACTCTCGATTATAAGAACCAGACTCTGTAAAGTCTTGAACAAACATTTAATGATTTGTCTAAATCATATAAAATATGTTTTCTTTAAACATTAGATGTCTTAGTTTCATTTAAAATGTAACAGTTCAATTTCATGTAACTATTTATTGCAGGACAACTCCTGTTGGCAAATTTCTTCTGCCAATTAGGACAGATATATATAACAATTTTTAGGCATTCTGCTTGTGAAAACAATTGCCTGGTTACTGATTTTAGTCTGAAAGAAAATTATTTACCTAGAAAAATGTCACGTATTAATTTCCTAATTTTTAACTAAACTAGGACCTCTCAAAAGAAACGCCTCTATTTGGCAAGCAATTAAATTAACCTTTGTGAGAGGCAAAGAAAAAGATGACTCGTAATTATACAAACTCGAGATTTAGTTCCTGCAACAAGAACATCATAGTGATTATTTTTGACACCTTAGCTTAATCTAAAATATATTATTTTAGTACTGGTTTGGCCCAGTCTGAGAGTTTTAAGTATTATGGAGCATCAATTGCCAAATACTAACGTGAATGTAACTTGTAAAATTACCTTAAAATCTGCTTTTGTATTACGTCGATACTGTGGACAAATGGTCCTTTTACTGGCAAGTCTGAGACCATCCGCTGCTGAGATGTTAAAACCGTTACTTATTGACACTTTTATTTCGTCTCTGTTTCCGTATGGAAAATTTGATCGTACAAGATTTGGCGTAGTTCACATGTGAATAACACAAATGCATGCAAAAGTATGTGTAATAAAATGTGTATAATGTAATAAGCTTCCTTTTGAAAATGCTTTACGAAAAGCACATATTTTAAAGCACACAGCTCTTTGTCGCTCCGTAGAAATCAGTCGAAACCCAAATCATAACTTACATCAGTAACCAACAGAGTAAAATGTAGGCTAATTTGCTATTTTTTAAAATTCAGAATAGAATGAAATAGCTGGTCAGTGCTTTTGACATTTTTATTACTCATAGCATAAATACTGTCTTTCTTTGGAAAAATATTTCAAAGTATATATATTAATCTCAATTTGAATTAGAAATATTCGCCTTAGTGTGTGTAAGTCTGCAAACATCATATTTAACTCAAAATGTATAATTTAGTTTACTTAATTCCAATATTGGCTATAAATCAACTGCAATTTAGTTTTTTGTTTAGCTTTTGGGAATGCCTGTCTGAAATAAATGAAAACTTAAAATTAGTTAATGTCAGTAAAAAGAGTGTTGATTTAAAAGTATGTACATTCAACAATATTAATAACGCAATAACTATTCTTACATGTATTTTCTAATAAAACTGCAAAGTATTCCGAATGAAGAAATAATCAGATTACAGGCTTATCGAACATTCATTATAATGTAGCATCTGCTGCATTTAGCTACTCTATCTTCGATACATTAATTTAAATTCGGAATACACTCAGACAGCCCCATCTGCCAAAAGGAGATACCGTTTCTTTATCGCTAATAGAGTACTGCCTTTATTAACCATTTCTCTTATAACTTACGACCAAATGCTTGATTATTCTTCGCAGTAAATGTTTCGAAGCGATGAGAATAATATTGTTTTTTCATGTTTTATATAGCAAGCCTGATGTAGAAATAGTTTACAAAGTTTTCCCTGTTTTTTATTCAGGAGCGTAATTTGAGAATTCTAATCGAAAATAAATTTCAGAAACAGATACAAAAAAGAAAATTTTTTTCTGTGCTAGAAATACCCTAAATTCCCGATTTCCCCAATAGTTAATGTATGTGTATGGACAACTAGTTGAAAACACGGCTAATACAAAAATGGCTTGTAAAATTGCAACTAGTGTACGAATAGTGCAAAAAGTAAGTAATAGAAAAATTTGAAAGGCTTTTGAACGGCAAAATATGTACTTCTCAAAATAAAATTAATTATAGTAATGAAATTTAAATAAATTGTATTCTGGAATAATTCTGTTGCATTTCGTTTTAGAGAGCCACGTTGCTTCTAGCATGATAGCAAGCACTACTTAAGCTATGATGTTCTTCATTTTGAATTGAGTTTTTTCACATGTACTCGCTACAATCAGTCAATCGATTATAGTGCTTTTTCACGAATAACCTTGCCTACTTCTTTTTCATTATTTTATTCTTGCTATTCTAATGGATTCTCTCGAGTCACTGAATCAAGAATGTCCTGGTGTGATGATATGATCCAATCCCGTAATACTATTTTTTGTTATTCTCTAATTAAATTTCTAGCCTGTAGTATCAATTTTTTGCAACAATGAATTAACCTTAATAGATATTTAATTTCACTCCCAGCTTCAGCAATGAGATTTGCTGCATTAAACGTTGTGAATTTCTACCGGAATTATAACAAGTTACTTCACGTTCCTAGAATCGCAGCAGAGAACCGTTTTGGAAGCAGTTAGTTATCTTCGGAACTGCTAATTGGAAGATCAGCTCACTATCTTCCCACAAAAACTCCACATACTTCTATTGTAAAAGTTTCGTAAATGAGACATCTCGTATATAATAAAGATATTCCACCAGACAATATAGAGGGATTGAAATAAAGCAAATACTGTTTGTTCTCGTATGGTAAAAAAAGAATTTTTTAAAGTGCATGATAATAGGAAATTTATAGAATTGTAAATGATGCTTGAATTTGTAATGCTTTGCTTACGCATTATTTTCACATAAGTCTCTGAGTGCGTACAATTCTGAAAACCTGCAAGGTAGTAAAAAAAGAAAAAAAACATGTACAATTTTGAAATAATTCCAGAAATAAATCTTAAAACTGTCTACAGCTTCCCCTAATTTGAATCAATCTTTGGCATCTAAACGCTACACTCTTTTGTTACCAAACCTACCGAAGAAAGTTGAAGAATTTGAAGAAGCATAGAGGATGCTACTATACAATCTTGACGATCTCTGGAGAACTCAGAGAGTGTTAATGAGAATTGTCTCCTGCTGATTTAGCTGGCCCTTCCGTTTTGTAATTACCTTAATCTTCAAGGACCTTGAAGAATATAACTGCTCTGTGAGATCGGATTTTGTCCACATTTAAAGAAAAAAAAAACACTTTTTTTTTGCTCTATATGTCATATTATTTAGCTCATTTTAGCTGGGCTTGTTTGTGTGATTTCATAATTCGTCAATAGGTCTTCTTGTACAATGTCCCTGAACATGACATCTTTTATATATGCATAATATAGCAAATTAGCCTTCTAGTTGAGGACAAAATAGTCAGTTATAAGTTCAGACTTCGAAGTTTTCTATTTTCTTCCAACCGAATGTGTAAGAAAATGATTTTCAAATGAACAAGCGGACGAAGAACTGATAGAGATGTTATAAAAATGCACGGCATTTAAAAAGTTTAAATCTATAATTCTACCGTTGGCATGTGGTCAAGTGCATTATTTCTATAGTATGAATGTAATTTTTGTACTTACGAAATTAGTAATCATTTATACATCTGTGAGTTAGGAGGTAGTAACTGTAAAACTGTAAAGCTTTCAGAGATGGCATTAATGGTAAAGATTCATAAATACTGCACACATAGCAAACATATTTCTATTTTGTAAGAACACAATTTTCTCACTGATGGATTTAATCGTCATCCATTTAATCGTAATTTCAATCGTCAGCGAATAGCTGGACGCGGGAATAATTTCTCATGGAACTGGTTTTTTTGCCCTCTTTCTGACGACGACGCCGAACGGGAGAGTGGGGTTTCGGCCCTCGCTCTTCCCATAATGGAGTGTGAGAAGGTAAGACGCAGTTGAGGGAAAAGGAAATAACACGAGATGCAGAGGACAAAAAAAGAATCACGTTTGCATGTTCTTAAAACTTTTTCTAACGATGTTCTTATACTACAATTCTGTATGTCATTGCGGTTTGATTATTCTGCATATTTGCGCAATATTTCGTCGTAATTAGAGCACGTGGCTCGTATTTTGAAAAAAGTGTGATGTAGCTGTAAAGGCTTGATGCTCGTACTTAATAACTGAAGTGAATTCCATCTCAACGAATCTCTTTTGCAGAAAATAAGAGATACATCGCAAGAAGCTTGCCAGCGCAAGTGCAAGTGAAAATTACTTAATGTTTACGGAGAGAAATAGACGATGATGTTAAGAGATTATGTCCGAAAGTAATTGGATGCGCGTGCTGCATGTGTAAACTGTGCTCGTAGTGATAATGTTCTTATATACCATAATTAATTCGGAGTGACATTTTATTCATTCATGAATAAGTAAATAAATTGATGTGGTTCAGTTACGAGTGTATTTATTGATTGGCACTATACATAATCGGGTAAGTGAAATGTTTTATGTAGTTCTCTTTCTAGGGCTATTAATACAATGACTAAATTTTAGAGTAGGCCAACAATTATTGGGCACATGTGACTTTCTTTTCTACTCCTAGAGCGTATCTCGTTTAGTATCAATATACACCACCACATAATAGTGCTACACAATCACATATTTAGTTATTTTATTTTACACGCTTACAACAAAAGCTTACTCTCTGCGAGGACAGATTTCAGCAAGTCACATTCAACCAATCGAATATTCCAATTATATTCACACTGATTAAATCTATTGGTGTTGCTTTCCTTTCGGGGCTTAGTATACAATGAGCGACCAAGATCATCAGTTCATGGACCTTCAAGAAATTTAAAATGAAGTTAGGTCTACAGATCAAACTTCAGGCTTCCCTTTCAGCATGTGAGAGAAGGTAACTTGGTGAGAACCATTCGGAAAATTATATTGGACAGGTTGTTTTTGGAGTAAATAAAAGAAAGAATCAGGCGTGACTAGTGATAAGGCCTGAAATGATCTATATACAGCTTTCTGCTCCCACATGTATATAGCTTGTTTTCCTCACTTCCAGCAACAAGAAGGTGGGATTCTCCAAGTATTGTTATTATGTGAAATCTTTTGCTCATGTCAAATGTGAGACTTTTACGAGGCCTGATTTTGAAATTTCAATCAATCATTCTCATTAATTCATAGACATATTTCTTCTGAAAATTGTTCAAGACATTTTTACTTTTGATTAAATATGTGTCACTTTTATTTGCTTTGCTTTGTGCTCTAACATTTTGAAAACATCTAAAATTATCGTATCGCAGTTTTCAGATCCTTACAGTAATCATTTTTTCATTTCCTTACTAGCCGCTGTTTGAAATGTCCTGTAAAAACAGAATAAAGAGCAGAAATATCATAAATCCGTCATTTTGGTAATGAAAGAGGACATTTAAAAAGAGAAGAAGCGTTTAGATTTAGAAAGCCCTATGAATAAGGGCTAATACTAAGCTGTTATTCTTCTGTAGATGTAAAGAGAACATGCTTTAGTGAGTTTGATAAAAGGCAAATAGTGGTGATATCATGGAATAATCTGAGCATTTAAAATTGTTAAGATGGTCATGGACAGTCATAGCTACTGCCCTCAGACATGATACTCCTTAGAAAAACCTCAAACCGCTGACAAGATGACGGTCGGGAACAATTCACAAATGCTACAGATATTGTAAAGGTAACTAACACAAAACGATATATTTTGTTCTTGGAAATGTCTCCATTTTTTAGAGTTTTTATTAAATTTAAAATCTCATTAGAGTAATTTTATTTATAAAAATGCATATTTGAGGCAATTTAAATTTGAATAATAGCCCTGACTCAAAATTTTTTTTAAATGTATATGTAGCTTTCATAAGAACGAAATTCCATTCGTAATAAGGATTACTCAGTACATACGGAACTACTTCAAGTGTGTTTAAACCTAAGGAGAACTTTTATGAGCGAAATGAAATGTTTTTGCTTCGATGCTATGGTTTGGTTAATTAATTATAGGAAAACCTACAATAGTTATGTGTCTAAAGAAAGAGATACCTAATTGGAGATGCTTCTAGCGAAATGGAATCTTTTCTGTGTTACACATTTGCTTCATTTAGTATATCTTCTTAAAGAACTCTCTGATGGGAACTGACGCAGATTTGTCCTACACGGACGAAATCAGGAAAACGCAATGAAATCAGTTTCAATAGACGATGGCAATGAAGCATGGAACAAATAATCAACGATCAAAGGTTTACCGGTTTCTAGGTTTGGTTGGTGGTTGATGGCTTCTCGCCGTGCCGTATGAAAAATAAAGTAAGTGAAAAAAAGTAATAACATACGGTATTTCTTTAGTAGTATTTTCGTAATATTTAATGCAACTCTAATGTCTGTGTCAAGAACGGCAGTTTTTTATTATAAAATTCATGGTTTTACAAAGCACAGTGTCTGATTCAATTTATACAACCGTAATACCTGACTAATATAAATTTACCAAATTTCACACAAAACGAAATATATGTTTCAGCCTATTGCAAAAATATGGAAAAAAAGTTAAAAAACTGATTTGCTAAATTGTTTGCTATTCTGGTATAATACGCTGTAGACTAATTAACAGCAAAAACAATTTTTTATACGTAAATTTACGTAATACGTATTACACGTACGCAGCCCATAATACATAATGCTTAATATACGTAATAGAAAATTTTATGAAAATGCATTTGCATTACCTTTAGTTATAGCATGTGAGAATTTTTATGTTTGATTCATGTTGAAATTTCATTATTTTGTTATTAGAACTTTAATTTATAAAAAGATGGTTCGAATTTGAAATAGGCAATGAGACTTCCTTTATAATTTATTATGCGGGAGTCGAATTTTTCATCGAGAGGTTTATTTTGTTATTACGTATTCTTAAGAAGAGCATAATAATCCATCTTAGGCTGCTCGCTCGTACAAATAAGGCGTTCGCCAGGTAAAGTTAGTTGGAAAGAATCCAAAACGAGTAACTTCAAACAGGAAACTTAATTAAGATTGAGGAAATGAAGTCACAAAATATTTCTGTCCTTATTCTGTTTGTATGTGAAAGAATGTCTAATCACGTTTTCATGAAATTCTTCCTCTCCATTTATAATTTTTTTATAATCTCCTATTGTAAAGCAAAACTTAGTTGCTATTTATTACCTACAAACAACCGAAAATATTTCTTTGAATTTGATCTTTCAAAAAACTTAATATGTGTGGTAAAGTCGTAATCATAATAATAACAAACAAAAGCATTTTTATTCATTGCGAATTTCTTTCACATATGTTTTATTCTATGACCATCAGAGGAAGAGATCTGAGAAGCTATGTAGTACTACTGTTATTCTCATTCATTACCGTAAATTTAGCTTAGATTCCAGAAATTTCTATGGACTATATTAACATATAGGGATTTAATTTAACTCTTAACTATTGAAATGAATACTATAGAAAGCGTATAAAAATTCATTGTGTTTCCTGAGCAGCGAAATTATCCATCGAGGAAATTAACTCTTTCGATAATTGTATATTTAGTTTAATTTGGCACTTCGGAGAGGAATAATGTGACATTATGATAGATATTTCTGCAGCTTTAGTAAGACTGTATACACTCCTGTCTTGCCCATCGAAAACATTCCAGACAAAACATCGAGAACGAAAACATCGCGAAGAGAGCAACGCAAGAGGAAAACGTTGAATTGCAAAACATCGTGGGAGAAAAGAAAGCAAAGAAAAAACATCTATGTTTTTTTTTTTTGCTTTCTTTCAAAGCTTCAAAGTCAAAGCGGTTCAAAAATGTCGCAGTATTAAAACACCGTCGTCGAGAATAGCGTCAAAAAAAAATAAAGTACCCGCAAATTATCGCATAATGATAACATCGCAGACATGTGTTTTTCATTTCTTAAAATTTTTAGATTTATATTCGCATAAAGACTTGTGACCGCCAGGAATGAGAAATAGTTTTACCTCCATATTTCATATTTTTGAATTAATTAATAATTTTTTGCTAGAAAAGCACGAAAGAAATTTGAGCATTCAAAAACTGAAAATGAGTAGAAAATACTTGTTACGCATAACTGTTGAAAGAATTTCAAACTTAGTTAGTTAACTATTAAAGATCATCATTTAATTAAACTCTTTTATGTTCTCAGAAACAGTGGTTATCTTAGGAAGATAGCCACCAAAAGGATTTTACTGTCATTGTATATCATTTCTGAAACAAATCTATGTTTGTATATTCTAGATGTAATTTTAAATTTGAATTTCTTCCCAATGAAAGAAGCAAAAGCGAGCCAGTTTTCGCTTGTACTTCTCTGATGAAATGGCCATCATTGGCCGAGCGATAATGGACCGTCGAACGAGTTGGCTACATAAGATTTTTTGTGGTTTTCCTAACGTAACGTAGATACGAGCTAATTCCTGAGAAAGTGCTTCACAAATGCATCCCTTTCCACTGGCAGACAGCCGTTGTGTGCTTTGTATAGCTCAATAAATCCAAATCCCCCCTCTGAAATATTAAATAGCTAATGCCAGACATGTTTCATCATACCTAACGAATCAACGTCCAAACGATTAACTGCACGCTGCACATTAAAATATTAGTAATACTTTAAGAAAACGAATAAATTGAACAAAACAAGACTTAAGGTTACTAAAAGAATATCAAATGTCCTGAAAAACTACCATACAACTTTTAAAGCGATTAATTACACAATGGGCTTGAATAGTTAATTACATAAGTTTAAAATTCTATTAACCGTTATGGGTAGCATTCATTTTCTACTCATTTTGAGTTTTTAAAAGCTTAAGTTTTCTTCTTGCTTTTTTAATAAAAAACTATTAATCAGTTCAAAAATTAAAAATATAGGTGTGAAAATATTTCTCACTCATCCTTGGGCTGATAAATCATTATGCGAATATACATTTATAAATTTTAAAGCCTGAAAAATCCATGTCTGCGATATTATCGTAAATGATTTATGGATGCTTTATTTTTACCATATATACTTTCGACGACGATGTTTTTGAACCGCTTTATTTAATGACGACGATGTTTTATTATGCTGTGATATTTGTTTGCTTTTTTCACTTGATGTTTTGTACGACGATGTTTTCTTCTTGCGTTATTTCCTCCGCAACGTTTTCATCTACAATGCTTTTGCTTTAACACTACTGCCAGAACGAAATTAACTTTCCTTTTTTAAATTTTATGTAGCGGTATACACAATCCAATTAAGTACTTTGATTAGTGCATATGAAATAATAAATCTATAAAAATTAATTGTTTGACGTAGTGCAAATGATATCATACATAATTTACGGCGTTGGAAAAGCGTTTTATTTATTAAATAATATAGCAAATATTCACAATGTTTATCACTGTTTCGAATTATAAATCGTATGAATAAGATGCACTACAAATCACATCAACTGTAAATATTATTAAAAGTAAAATAAAGCTATAAAATGTTAAGAAGTATATTTAATAGCCCAAAAAGGCTATTAAAATCATTGATGATATATCCAAATAAAAACATTAAATATTTTATAGAATTACATTACGAAATTTTTGACTTTTTTAAAAATTCAGAAGACATATAATGTTCCCATCTATATATGTTCTCATGTGTATAACGTTCCTCTGATATATAATGTTCCCTATGTGCATATTCATTTAATATCCTATAAAATGTTTCGCTATTCCACCTGGGCCATGTCTATTGATAATCTTTACAGATAAAACATGTTAAAGTTTTAGGCCACCTTTAAAACCTGAGCCCTCTCATTTTTTAAAAATATTATTTAAAATCGTAATTATGCAATATATATATATATATATATATATAGGTTTTTAGGAAGATAAAATTAAAGATTTTGTGCAGGGCTGGAATGTCGACGTTTTTGAGAACTAGCATTTGACTAACCTACATGAGTGATGAATTAAAAACCTCATTCCTCGTGGATAAACATAGTTACTATTCATTTAAACTACGAGATGTAATACAACGCGAAACAAAGAAAGAAAGGTAACATGCAAATCCAGCAGGTATAAAATCTAGTAATGTAACGTAACTTAACGAACATAATATGACGTAAAAAGACTTGACCACAGACTTTTCTAAGATCAAAACTATTAATTACCCCAACCATAAAAACTGTTGTGCTACTACTCTTTTAAGAAAACGTAATAAAAGAAACATCATCATCAGAATACGGAGGGCTAATTTTTCATGTTTTTTCAGTTACAAATTACCAGGCTTCACTTTCACGAATACAAACAATGACATACAGGTAGTTCATTAATTGACCATTTTATTTAACTTAATTAAAAGGAGCTTTAACTTCAATCATTCAATAGAATACAATTTAAGGTTTGCTAGGGGAAGTTGATCGTCCGATAATGATCTGATGCCTAACGAACAGAGACGACAAATCACGAACTTGAGTATCGAAATAAAGCCGGACTTCCACGCTTATTGCCTCCATAAAACGGTCACGAAACCTGATTAAAAGCCTTGTCAGAACGGATTAAGAGATCAACGGCTAAATGATTTAGACGGTGGCCGAAAAGATAAGACTGCCGTGCTGCACTCGATATCGATTCTGGCCTTTTCGTGTATCGATGACAGGAGGCGATCGGTAGGCGTGAATGATGCGATCGTTAATTGGTCCTCTGGAGTCCGAAGTCCAATAAAAACGAGACTTAGTCGAAAGATGGAGGCTCTTAGGTAAAAATAAAACAGTAATATTGGGCTCCTCGTGTTTGATTCTCGTATCACAGGCTTCATTAATCATGAAAGAGAGTGGTATTTACGTCGTTTAAGTGTTCGTTACAGCATTATGGTATACATTTTAATGTAGTAAATATACGTTTTCAATTCACAACAATAGGTCATTTTTACTTTCTTTTGGTACTGTGCAAATTTTCCTATATACTATTTTATATTTGGAATAAAAAATATCTTATTGTTCTATAGTTTATTACTTTAAAATTTGTTTCTATTTAATTAGCTTCATACATTTTATGCCAACTTTAAAATTAAATTTTAATATAAAAATTGTAGTGTCCGTTTACTACAATTAAAGCATTTTCACTCAATCTGGATGTACGCGCTAATACACTGGTGTGCAAAAATTAAGGACGAAGTCGAAAAATTAGCATATCAGCTGAACGAAGAGACAGAGCGGGCACAAAGACCAATCAGGAGATTAAGTAAGGTGATGTACGGTAGCACATGCGCAGATATGCAGGTAGACGTAATGGGGGAATGTCTGAGTGGTGTAAAGCATGTTGTTGGTGTACGATCAGTATTTCTGGAAAAGAGATTGCACGCCGTATAGCAGTTAAAATCACACCGAGTTGCTGCCTCAGCGAGAAATGGCGAATAATCAATCTGTTAGACGACATCTAGATGCTTTTACCCGAGGTCGAATCATTGGAAAATTGGAGGAAGGCTGCAGTGTGACAAGTGTGGCTGCAGAGTTCGGAATTGCTCACAGCATCGTTTCACGACTTTGGAGACAATTTCAAACTACAGGAACAGCTATCCGGGGGTTTAGTAGTGGTCGTCCACGAGGAACCACACCCGCAGATGACCGGTATATTGCCTTACAGGCCAGAGGAAACAGGCGGCAGACAGCGGGAGAAATCGCTAGACACACGACACAGGCGACTGGACAACCGATATTGCTTTTACCGTGGCCAGAAGACTGCACGGTGGTGGTCTGTTTGCACGACGCCCTGTACGGTGTGTACCTCTAACGCCCACCCGTCGGAGAAGGCGTTCTCTGTTGTGCCGAGAACACCGGAATTGGAGAGCCAATGAATGGGGACAAGTGCTCTTTACAGATGAGAGCAGATTTTGTCTGAGTTGCGATTCTAAACACATACACATCTGGACAGAGCGGGGAACACGCAATAACCCCTTCAACATCATCAAAAGGGACTGTTTTGGAGGTCGCGGAGTTCTCGTTCGAGCAGATATAATGCTTGGTATAATGCTTGGACCGACCTTCATATCTCCCAAGGAGGTTCCTCACCTGGGACTGCCACTGTAACGAGGTTCTTCTTCCTTACATGCGTCTTTTCACAAGGGTTATGGGTCCTCAGTTCCTCTTCATGGACGACAACGCTCCACCTCATCGCACAGTTACTGTCGAAGAGCTGTTGGAGAGTGAAGATATTGAACACATGGATTGGTCGGCAAGGTCTCTGGATCTAAATCCCGTCAAGCATGTACGGAACTTACTAGGGAGACCCGTGGCAGCACGTAACTTATCGCCAGTAACGATTCCGAAACTGCGATTGGTGCTACAAGAGGAACGAGCAGCAGTGTCTCAACAGCTCATTAACAACCACATATCCAGCATGCACAAATGATGTGAAACCTGCCTAGCAGTCAGGGGAGATCATATCCCCTATTAAAGACCGAATGTTTCTTGCTGGACACCCATCACGGGGATGTTTCGGCCTTCAGTCACATTGCGCTCCATGCTACTTTTTCAATAAAGCTTCTTTTTATCCCTCTGATTTCTCTTTTAGTAAGTGTTGCTTACATTACTCATGTCCTTACGTATTGGGGATCTTACGGTATTAAATGTGTTGATTTGGAAAGCTTTTGTACAAAGCTATATTGAAAAAACCGTCTCGTCTTTAGTTTTTGCACACCAGTGTATACACTAATCTAATAGACGAATGGCGCTGCTCATCTAACTGAATTTTAATGCCACATCCAAATCTCTGTATGTGCGTTTCAGAGGTATTTCTGTAAAAATCAACATTTAATCTAGTTTTAAAAGGGATTTATTAAGCAATTAATCTGATCTAGAAGCTAATCTACATCTCATCAGCAGCATTCTAGCTGCATTAAAACAAATCGAAAGTCGAGTTCTGAATATTGCCATTCTGAGGCAGAGAAAAGTTTCTATTTAAACGGGAACACTTGAAAAGGCGTTTACATTCAGAACTAGACTGAAATACCTGGTGATACACTAAGAATATAGAAAAGAGCCTTCTGTGAAAAAAATGAAGTGCCTTATTTAAAACTCAGTACTAGAGGAAGTGTGAATAGCATTACGAAATGCGAAGTACCGCTATAGCAGTAACTCTTAAATGGGCGGTACCTCTCCTAGTGTACACTATAGTGGTCTAAGATTTCGAGTACACGAACTAATTTACATTCTTGTATCAGCTGGAAGTAGACGAGAATACAAAATAATAATATAACTGGGTTAGCTAACATAAAACGCAATGGTGTGTGATGGTCAAATCTAGTACTTGAACGATTCAGAGTCAATTCCCTGCTAGAGTAAAGTGACCTGTATAACCATAGAGAGGACTACTTCACGTTTGAGTTTCTGAGGGTAACTAATTATTTTCACGTAACGCATGAAACAATTAGTTTTTTTAATCCTTAAATTTAGCCATCCATAACTATGCTCAGATGAATTGCCAACTTTCGTAGTTTTAGAAACTAAAAGTGTTCAGTAGCAGGAGTATAGTTATGGATATGAGTAGAAGTTAGGATATCATCTCTCTATTACCCCAAGTGAGAAAGGTATGGCTGAATCTAACTGTTAAGCTTCCGTCCAGTTTTAAGGGAAAACACCTCAGGGGGCGGTCCGAGTACCTCCACCCCTCCTCTCTTCTATTTGCTTAACTGGAAATCAAAGAAATGTTGGTACTTTCATTAACGGATGGATGAGCCCTCTGGTTCTTTCAGAGCTGCTCTATGTTTGAATGTATACTGGCAAGCTCAGGGATGAGATCAGTACATACGTCAAGTCGATTCTGGTTCTTTGCTTTTATTTGAGTTAGTGATAAATGCCTTTCGCACGCACATAATTAGAAACAAACTAAATTATAATTTTAAGTACCATTGTGCAGTTATTACGTTTAATTAATATTAAAGTATTAATTAAGGATTAAGCTTTTACTAGTAACGAGGTCCAAAAATTAATCATACCTTCTGCTTGAAATTTCATTTTATGTTAAGTCCGGCTTCATTCGAGAGTCCAATTAACCATTCTCTTCCATTCTATTACAGTTTGCTATTTTCAGTATCGGAAAGAAAAGGATCACGTATTCGTGAAAATTCGTCACATTTACCACTTGAAAAATAAGTTTCAAGTTGTGACCTCAAAGTTTCGATGTGCGAACATTTGCCATTGCATAATTCTTTTCCAATAGCGATATAATTTTCTATTGAAAAGATTCTACCGTTAGAAATGATTAAACATTTATGTTATACACAAGTAACCCACAAACCAAGGTTTCTCTTAAACCACTTCATTTTTACTTGGCTATTGGAAACAATCAAAGAATTACTTATAGACAGAGACTTAGCTAATTTAGTTTTGAGAATATACTGAACGATAAGATAGTATACTTAGCCACATGCTATAAACATTGAATTATGTAAAATCTCCGTTAATTTCGTTTACAAACAACACAGCATATTTTTTTTAATTAAAAAGCCTTGTGAATCTTAAACCTGTGAAGAAGGGTGAGCTTTAGAGTGAAAATTAAGCTGTTTGTGCTCGGTGCCCACGGCGCAACAAATTAAGAAAATATTCCGCTGTACAAAGGTTTTTGCCTTAGTAAAGTAGTTACGTTCATGCTGTCTTCTAACACGGTTTTAAATTTAAATGGTAAATCTTTGGTCCCCAAGTCTTCTTTGAGAACGAAAGAATGTGTGCAGGTAAAATATGTGCTACAGCTCTGACTGTAGTTACAACGCTAAGTTGCTCACCAGCGAACCTACGAACCCCACCCGAAAAGAACTTACATATTTTTTCTGATCAATTTCATACATGCACTCATTTAGGACTTCAAAAATACGTTCTCTAGTTGTAGAAATTGGGAGTCTTCGAAAACTGCACCGAAGAAGGGTTAACACTACCCTTTATTAAACTCTTTAAATTATTTGCAATGCGTCGACATACTACGCCTCTGCTTGGGCGGTAACTGAAAAAGTAGAATCAAAACTCAAGAATTCAAGATATTAACAAGTAGTATAATTAAACTACAGGGCTCATACAATCCTGTATCCTACTGCGCGTAGATGAGTCTAGTGGCAGCAAGGTAATAGCTGCAAAGCCATGTCTAACCAGCAATAAATGCTAAGCCGAAGTTTGCGTTACAACCACGCACAAAGATTTCCCAGACTCTGTAACTTTTCCTACTAGAACATCGATATTTAAACTTTTTTTCCCACTGGTAGACTTTTCATTCATTACGCGCGCTACCAAATTTAAATATTCTGGCACTGACAATTAGGGGAATGAAGACTTATAGGAAAGTAACTTAAAATTAAATTTAACTGGTTATTAAAAATAAATAAATCCCTATAAGCGGATGCCTCATATAATAAACAAACTGTGGATTGATCGAAATATCTGTTGCTTTTTCTATCTGAGGTGAATAAAGTAGACTTTATTTTATTTTCCTGATAAATGCAGATTCTAAGTTATTAGCCATGTCATTGATTCGGCGTTTGAAAGTGATATTAAATCATTGCCCTTAACTAATTATTCATTAAAAATACATTTACTTATACCTTTTATGACTCGAAGTATTAAGGCCTCATCTATGAAATGGGGCATCTCACTCTTCACGATGTGAAGACTTGCAATATGCTAAGCTTCTAAGGCCTTGTAGTTGTAAAGCATCTATTAGAAACAATTTTGACTTTTGTATTCAGTTGCTCAAAGAGCGTCACAGTTAAAATTCGGCATATCACTTTTTACACTTGCGTATTTCGTCTTTAAGTGCTGCTTTAATTTCGCGACTTTCATACAATTGTTTGCAAGCATTTCGCATGCAACGCATTAAGATTTTCGCTTACTGTCTTTGCCACAAGAATTAAATCCATATTCCAAATGAATAATCTGATATTAACGGAATTATTTTTTCTTTGAACAGTTACGAGTACTACTAAATGTTTCTTTAATGGCAGTAATATCACTGAGAGTAATATCATAATTATCGGCAAGCTTTGCAGAATCAACACTGCCTAAATGAGAGTAATATTGAATTCTTTTGTTTTTCGAAAATCAAGTTTAAAGCCAGTTTTCCACTATGAACAATGGGCATTATGTAACACTGTGTAACAGCTACTAATCTCTAATACATAAGAATGATTTCTAGTAAGTACACAATTGAACGAAAAGACAAGTGACGAACCAGCAATACAACTACATGATTCTTTATAACTAATTTGTGACTGCGTACTAAAAATAGAAATAGGAAAGCAATCAAATTCAAATTTCTGGATCTCATTCTCTCGGATTTTAAAGCAGGCGAAGTTTAAAATTCTGTTCATCTAAGGAAAAAAAGGAAAAATTTAATGCAGTAACTTGCCCGATGTTCAAGAAATGAAGGTGTAGTTTATTGGTGCTTGTGACGTTTCAGTGTGCTTCCAAAACTAATAAGAAAGTCGAAAACACATGGAAAAAATGTTTGTTACTTCAGTGCATCAAGGTTAATTGTACGGCTCCAGATGTACTCTGAAAGCATGAGAGAAGCTCCACAGCAATTGCGCTTTGAGTCTCTCCATTCAGCAAGCCTTAGTGGTGTAACGGTAGCAAGGTCCAGGTTCAAGTTCCGGCGAGGGCATTGCCCGTTTTTCAAAACTCCAGCTTCAAAAATAACCAATGACATTACAACGTAAATGCAATGCATTTTCGAATGCATATAAGAGGCATATGTAAATATATTATTCTTAAATCATTCTTTAACGAAAGAAAAGTAAATTGTTACACTCTTAGCCAAAAACAAACGAGCCACCGAGAAGATATAAAGCAAATTGGACAAAAATTGATATGCATACAGGTTTCGACGAAAAATGCAAACTTTTACATTTTGATTGCCAATGGATGAACGGTTGTCGCTACAGCTTATCTGATCTGCGCAACTGGCAGGATATTTAAGAGGCGAAACTACGATTCCAGGTCATAAATTCTTCACGAATTTCATTCCGTGTACTCTGGTAGACAGTAACTACGTCTCGCATACAGGTGCGCGAACGATATGCGCAGATATCAAAATTTGAGAGAGGTCCTGTAGTTGGGCTCAGAAGCCGGTTGGCCTTATCGGCGAATAGCTCGACATTTGAGCAGGAGCGATGCCACTATTAGACGATGTTGGCAGGGATGGGTGAACCATGGCCGCACACAGTGTCGAGAAGGAAGCGGTAGGCCTAGAGAAACGACAGAACGTGAAGACCGAGCAATCGTCAGAGAGGTACTCACAGCCCCAGATGCATCATTATCATCGATTATGCGTGCAACTAGTGCTTCAGTGACCGCAAGGACCATTCATAGACGGTTCACGGAAAGCGGGCTGAGGTTACGGCGCCCCTTGCGCCGACTACCATTGACCTCTGTGCAACATGAAACCCGTTTGCAGTGGTATCGGGCTCATTCGCACTGGAATGTCACTGACTGGAGTAGAATAGTCTTCAGTGATGAGTCCCACTTTGAACTGAGCCCCGATGACCTGCGAAGGCGAGTCCGGAGACGCCCCGGACAGCGGTGTGATACCAGCCTGACTGTCTTCCGGCAGACAGGCCGACAACCAGGAGTGATGGTCTGAGGCGCCATTTTATTTCATAGTAGGACCCCTTTGGTTGTCATGGGTCGCAACCTTACAGCACAGCGCTACGTCGACGAAGTTCTAAGACCCGTTGTGTTGCCCTTCATGTCATGCCACCTTGGGCTTACATTTCAGCAAGATAATGCCCACCCCCCACTGCACATATTTCTACTGCTTGCCGTAGTGCTTACCGAACATTGCCTTTGACAGCAAGAATCTCTCTCCTATTGAGCACGTTTGGAGCATTATGGGCAGGGCCCTCGAACCAGCTCGGGATCTTGACGATCTAACGCGCCAGTTGGACAGAATGTGGCACGATATCCCTCAGGAGGACATCCGCAACCTCTATCAATCGATGCCAAGCCGAATAACTGCTTACATAAGGGCCAGAGGTGGACAAATGCGTTACTGACTTTTTCAGTTTGTGAAGCTCTATCACTTCAATAAATCATCCAATTTTTCTCAAACTGTAATCAGTAATCATTTGTTTTTCTGTACATGTACATTACTTCTACCGATTTTCGTCCCATTCGGATCACTCCTTCTTGGTGCTTCGTTTTTTTTGTCTAAGGTTGTATATTCTACTGATGGTTGCATGTTAGTTGAAACGAAGTTATTATCAGAATCATCATATTAAATATATATATATATATATATATTAGTTTCTTGCTTCAAAATAAATTGGAATAAATGAAAAGAACACGCTACGTCAAATTTTAAAGCTGAAATGCATACGCTAATAGACCACACTCTCAAATTTCACCTTAACTAGAAAGTACTGGAACCGGTTGCCGATATCAGAGGCCTCAGTTAATAACAACATTTTCTGCGAGGAAGGTTTAGGGTTTGTATTTCCGTCAAAGACAAGATATTCAAAATAATAAAATCACTATTCTTTGCTCGGTCAATATCACAAAATTTTTAACGGTATTAATGATAGTGATTCAGAGACCATTAATGTTAAATATGATATGCGAATTTTCACCTATGACTGAAGGATTTGGGCTCATAAAGAAAGCAGTGAAACGAGGGTTGATCACATAATAATCATTTACTCTGATTAATTGCATTATAATTATTTTAATCTTAGCAAGTAAAATAATATTATTCTTTCTCTTTAAGGCTGATATAAAGGAAGTCAACACCAAGTTCGAACGTAATGTTAATTGTACTACACAGTCAAGGATAATATCCTATATCAATAGAATAAAAAGCTAAAACGTGCTTTTCTCTCCTAAATTCTTGCTAAGAAAAATTAAAATCTTAAAATGAGTCAAATATAATCTTTATTAGGACTGTATTTTTTAATTCTTGTTACTCAAATTATTAAAATAATCAATTAATCTAAAACTGAAGTCATATGTAATTCATACGGAAAACTGTTCTTATATTTAAGAAACTTCTCACTTTACAGTTAATGCAATATAAAAGCTTTCTTTTCTCATACTTTGACATCATATCATTCTACTTTAAATTTTGTTTTATGGCTTTCGATACACTTTTAATGACAACTTTTTCCATACCAAATGTATAGTTTTCTTAGCATGAATAAAGCACCCAGTTTTTCATGTCAAGTAAACAATTAAAGAATTGCCTAATTAGTCTTGTCGAACTCAGTTGTCTAACGAAATTTTGGTCATTAAAATATTTCACCTACTTGTCCCTCTCATTTCTAACAATAAATTTTTAAAAGCCTTAATAAGTTAGGTAATTAGCAAAGAAAATAAAGAAAAGTAGAACATAGTTCTGATAAAAATTCGAATTATAATTTAAAGCATGAAAATTTTACTTCATAATGGAGAATATTCCTTATCAAGAAACGAAAATTTCCTATTACAAAAGCATAAACCTTATTAGATGTTTAAAATTCAAAGGAAGACTTTTTTTCAGAATTCTTTCCTGTCAGTTGCACACGTGTCCACGCTTAATAAATATTTGTTCCTTAAAATAAGACATCATCGTAATAACCTTATCTCTGGTGGCACATAGTATTGATTACTAAGTCCAGAAATCATGAATATTCTCATTTGGCTTTATTACTCTTCTCAAGTCATAAGGCATATTTGCTTAGAGCAATCAACCTTTTCATCACTTTTGCTTAAGTAATTTGTTGCTCAACAATAACCTCTGCATATCAAGCGTCTAAAAATTATGTGACTAAAGGTGAGGATAATAAAAGAATAAATCGCTATTGTAAATTAACTTAAAAATTTTAAAACCCAAAGGAAGTTTCCCTTTTCTTTTCTTGCAAGTATTTATAATAACAAAATCTGAAACTAACGTTTCAATTTTCGAGCAGTGTTCAAAGCATTTTAAAATCTCCTCCAATAATGCATACGATCTGAAAACGCATTACGGAAAATGCCAATAGCACATTTGGCTTTTTCTTCCGGAAGCAGGCAGAAATCTCCTCCTTTTAAACGGATCATTTACTTTTACTATTTTTGAGTTAATTTAAAGCATTAGGCTTCAATATTTAATATGCGTCTGTGTCTGCGTGTGTTAGTGTGTATTCATGTGCAATGCAGAATCTCACGAAGGTATATTTGATCGTTTACAGAAACATGAAATACTATAAACGTTCAAAACTCTAGAAGAAGATTTTAGGGATTTTTATTTCTGACTTGCCTATGACTTGTGGACTTTTTATGCAGTGGCTCATTTTAACGTCAAACGATTGCCAATGTCTTTGTATCTTTTGTTTCCGCCACTAATCGAATCGAATATCAGAAACGGGGCTGTACGAAAGGTTCATTTAAATACTGAAACAGTTCTCAGATTATGCATGTTTTTTTTCAGCCTTAAAAGAACCACTGTTTATATCTTAAGATCAGGGAAATACGATTACATTTTTAAACGTTGCTAGAGCTATAAATGAGTGTAATCTTAGGTGTAATATTTTTAGAAATGTATACCATTTGAGGAACACAAATAATTGCTTTGCTTTCAATAAGACAGCTTAGGTTTAGGCTAAAATAATACGCAGAGTAACGAAATATTGGAGAAGTTAAACAGCAAGAATCAGCGTAATATTTATAAGTTTTGCAGGACTAATTTCGATCGTTCAGTATTTCAACCATCAAAACTAGTTCTATAAAATTTACAAACATTAGGCTGTTTTGTGGTTTAACTTCTCCACTAACAGCTTAGGTTATTTAAATAGAGCAAAACACTTGAGAATTACCTGTCTAAGAGAAGCGATGTCTTCGTGGAAGGCATTTTGAGGTAAAGTGGCTCATATTCACGTTGTAGATGAGAAATACCACAGAAACCAAATTGAAGCACCCCAAGTTTGCTTGATTCAGAAACCAGGTTAAACTACAAGCATTCAGCCATCTTAACGGGTCCTGGTGGTGATCAAATATCGGCCACTACAGTTTAGCTAGGGCGCCATTGTAAAGTCATTAAGCATTTTATTTCGGAACAGGGGCGGGAAAATTATGCAGTGCTCTCACCGGAACTCGTACTACGGACCTTCCGATTGCTAGTCGGACGTGCTTCTAATTACACCACGAAGGCACGCCGTAAGAAGGGAAAAATACCTTACTATCCTGCTTAAAATTTTTCCCGTCGTTCTGATTTTATTTTATATAACTTGTTACTGATTGTATCTTTTATTAAAATGAAGCAGTCGGTACTGTGTATGACAAATAGTTCCACTTCTTACACTTCCGAAACGTGGGAACGTTTTGTGGCAAAAGACTTTAATTTGTCTAAGGTAAATTCCTGGGTAATTTACGATATTATTCCCGTTAAAATGTTGTTACCTTCCAAAATATACAAAAAGAAAAAACCTCCAAATACCTAACATTAGCTAACAAATACCTATACATTTCTCTCCAAATACCTAACAGATATATTAAATCCTGAATAGTCTGTATTAGTCACAGGGTAGAAATAAATGACACTTCTGATAGACAGGAGGTGACAAAATCATGAAGAGATTAAGAGAAATTGCCTAACTCAAGTCAAAATTTATCAGGCTATTTAGTTTCTGTACTTCTCTCTCTCTATCTATCTATCTACATATATATATATA